>JAMZAV010011892.1:0-49549 GCA_024449915.1 Sweltsa coloradensis
CAAAAATTTTTTAAATTTTAAACATAAAAAAAAAAATTTAATGTTGTTATTAATTTTGATTATTTAATTGAAGCTCCATTCATGCGTTATGAAAACTAAATTTAGCAGGGTTTGCTTTATTTTAATCGCTTCCTCGTCATTATTAAATCGTAAATCTCCTTCACACATAAATACTAATTCACTTGCCCCGTGACCGCATCGTTGCATAGCTCGGCATTATATTTGCACGCAATTAAAAACAATTGTTGCAATGAACATTTTGACTAGCTTGTGCAACGATGAAGTAACGGGACTCGTTGGTCTTGTTGTGTGGCTCGTTGGTCTTGTTATTACGTATCTGCTTCCAATGCAGAAGGTCCAGGGTTCGATTCCCGCCATAGTCAGAAGTTTTTTAACTTCTGATTTGGACTTTAGTCCATCAGTTCTTGTCTTAGGAGTTTGTAAACGGTTACTTTGGAGCCGTCCTAGCAACGAAGCACATAATAAATTCAGGTTGTGCTGAATCGGCCTTGTTGATTCTGGCGTTGATTCGCAGGTGTTCGCCACTGTCCATACCACTGATTGCTATATTTCCTATCAAAAATAACGATCTTTGGTTGGTTATCGCTCACTCGCCGATTGCGTCGGGGCCTACAGGGTTGGCTTAGTCGCTTTGATTTAAAGTCCCCCACTGAAAATCAGTTATATAACTGAGTGGGTAGACTCTAAATACAATTTATTTATTTATTTATTAAAGTGAAGTTATGTTTTTATAATTGAGCACAAGTAGAATGATCAGAAGCTTGGCCCTTCTTTGAGATCACAATGCCTCTAGATTGTATTGTTTTTGTAGATAGGCGTACAAGTGTGTACGCTTTGTGATAGCCTATACACGTTCATTCCCTTGAAATTAATCAATTATCAAGTTTCAAGATTCAAAATCTGTTTAGTGAATGCATACAATAAATTAACATTTTACCAAAAATTATACATGTTCTCATGTTAACTTTTAATTGCTATGTAAAAATAAACACTGCATTTTATTATTTTTTTTATTATTTTTATTTCAACACGCAAGCTACAAAGTACAATGTACACTTAACATGTTGAAGAGAATCAGAGAGGGCATAGCCCCATAGCAAGAATGCCTGATTCCCTTCATTAAAACTAATTAAAATAACTTAGGCCTAATGTTATTTGAAAACAATGGATAAAATAGTCAATAAATTAACATAATGTTGTATTGGTCAACCAAGCATGATTGTCGCAATCAACCACTACTAAACTTGTCTACGATGCTGCACCGTCCTCCCGATGCGGAATACCTTATTCTAGATATCCGTGCGTAATAGTACCGATTCCAAGTAAATACGTTATTTACTCAAATTGACGAGAAATATTTTCTGTTTCGGAATTGGTTTTTTTAATGTGTATTTTTGTTTGAAGCTTTGCATCTAATATTATCTGAATGGACTACTTTTGAAGAATGACAATAACGTGTAACTTGATTTCAAAAAGTTAAAAACACCCATATGCGGCCACTCACACGGTCAATGTGGTAAAAGCCTAAAGTTTGCTCTCATATACATAACGTGATGAGGGCTCGAACAATGAAATTCTGTATAGTTCATAATCAACGCCCTGCAATGCACAACCCGCCACTGCATGACGTAGTGCAGTGGAACACCATTTCAATGAGTTCAAGTTCAAGAGAGCAGTAAACAAAGTGTATTTTAAAGTTTTCATATGCTCCAAAAAATTTAGGTGTCTTTGTCTGTTTCTTGTATAATCTAGGCTAAATATAATATGTATTCAAATAGTAGTAGGGGTACGTGAAAAAACGTAACATATTACCTTTAAAGCAAACCACTTTGCACAGTTGTTCTACAAGACCCTAAAAGTGATTTGGCCCGCAGCACCTAAAATTTGGTCCCTTAGGGTTAAGAATTTGACCATTTTTCCAAAATGGCGGCTAAAATTTTGAAATTTCCAAAATTGGAACTCGAGTGCAGTATAGAGGTCGTTTTCGCATGATTCGGGTGTGGGAAAATCGATGGTAGCCTTGCCACGGTCGTGGTTCTTGTCGGTTAGGCCCTGGTGCCGCCATTTTTAAATTTCAAGGCCAAACAAAGAAACGGTTTGCATCCTGGAGATGTGGTTGAGTTGGGTGTCGTTTTCGGGTATTTACGCATGTCTAAATACTGTAGTGGCCTTATAAACGTCCTACATGAAACCCATATCATAATAAACCGCCATTTTAGAAAATGGCGCACGCCCTTAGGCCCCTGCTTGTCTATGAACAGAAGATTAGAGCAAAACATCGATTTTTCGAGAATCGAATTCTAATAGGGCTCAAAAGTTGTGTATTTGCATGCTTTTCAACGGAAAAATATTGAAAAAATCATAAGTTGGAACTTCAGTTCGCTCAAAGGGCCTAAATGAAAATTTAAAATGACAAAATTAACAAATCAATGCTTTGAGTATAGAAATCTTATAGAGCTTAAAAGTTGCGTATTTGCATGCTAATCAACGGAAAAATATTAAAAAAAAATCATACGCTGGACTTTCAGTTCGCGCAAAGGCCCTTAAGTTTGAATAAATTACAAAAACACCAAATTTCCCAAACCTTCGCCCAATGATCCAGAACTTAACACGAGGAGGTGGCTGCAATTCGTGTTCTACCCAGTACCCAACCATCCAACCAATTTGGGCGTGTTAAAATATCATAGTCCGACTTCCATGTCACACCATTAGTACCAATTGTGCATTTTTATATAGAGGTCCAGATTTTTTTATGCGTGTACTTCAACCCCAAATAGTCATTTTTAGACCGGGACCCCATTCGTCTCGCCACTAATTTAGCTATCGCGGCCATCTTTAAAGATGGCGCCAAAGTGTAATAAGACTCCATCATTTTGAAGGAATCTTGGCATGTGGAACCACTTTTTCCATTAAATCGACCATGGGGAACTCAAATATGGCATCATAATTAGAATTTTGTGAATTTCGAGGCAGTTAATTGCAAATTTTACAAATTTTAAGCCAATTTTGTTACGAAATTTCGCTGGTTTCTACGATAGCCGAGTTGACTGGTAGAACATGCATAGAGACCACATTTTTTTTATGCGTGTACTAGACACCCCAATAGTCAGTTTTAGACCGGGACCCCATTCGACTCTTAATCCATTTACTTATGGCGTCCATCTTTAAAGAAGGCGTCTATAGTGTAAATAAGGCTACCACATTTTGACGGACTCTTGGCATGTGGCACCATTTTTAGTATTAAATCGACCATCATAAACTCAAATATGGCAGTAGAATTAGTAAAACTTGGATTTTGATGCTGTAAATTCAAATTTTACACATTTTAAGGCATTTTTGTTAAAAATATTACTATAGATCCTACAATAGCCGAATTGACTGTAATAACATGATTGTATAGAGATGAATTTTTTTTTATGCGTGTACTTCAACCCCAAATAGTCACTATTAGACCGGGACCCCATTTGTCTCGCCACTAATTTAGCTATGGCGGCCATCTTTAAAGATGGCGCCAAAGTGTAATAAGACTACCTCATTTCGAAGCAATCTTGGCATGTGGCACCACTTTTCCCATTAAATCGACCATGGGGAACTCAAATATGGCATCAGAATTAGAATTTCGTAAATTTCGAGGCCATAAATTGCAAAGTTTACACATTTTAAGGCAATTTTTTTTCTAAATTTCACTGATTTCTACGACAGCCGAGTTGACTGTAATAACATGTATAGAGACCATATTTTTTATGCGTGTACTAGACACCCCAATAGTCAGTTTTAGGCTGGGAGCCTTTTCGACTCTCAATCCATTTACCTATGGCGGCCATCTTTAAAGATGGAACAGTGATATTTTCTAACAAAATTGCCTAAAAATGTGTAAAACTTGCAATTTTCGGCCTCAAAATCCACGGAGTAATAACTTTACTGTCATATTTGACTTCCCAATGGTCGATTTTACTGGAAAAAGTGGTGCCACATGCAAAACTTCTGTCAAAATGTGGAAGTCTTATTACACTATAGACGCCATCTTTAAAGATGGACGCCAAAAGTAAATGGATTAAGAGTCGAATGGGGTCCCGGTCTAAAACTGACTATTGGGGTGTCTAGTACACGCATAAAAAAATGTGCTCTCTATGCATGTTCTTTCAGTCAACTCGGCTGTCGTAGAAACCAGTGAAATTTCGTAATAAAATTGGCTTAAAATTTGTAAAATTTGCAATTTACTGCCTCGAAATTCACAAAATTCTCATTCTGATGCAATATTTGAGTTCCTCGTGGTCGATTTAATGGAAAAAGTGGTTGCACATGCCAAGATTCCTTCGAAATGTGGAAGTCATATTATACTTTGGCGCCATCTTTAAAGATGGCCGCCATAGCGAAATTAATGGCGAGACGAATAGGGTCCCGGTCTAAAACTGACTATTGGGGTGTCTAGTATACGCATAATTTTTTTTGATCTCTATGCATGCCATTACAGTCAACTCGGCTGTCGTAGAAAACAGTGAAATTTAGTATCAAAATTGGCTTAAAAGTTGTAAAATTTGCAATTAACTGCCTCGAAATTCACAAAATTCTAATTCTGATGCCATATTCGAGTTCCCCATGGTCAATTTAATGGAAAAAGTGGTTCCACATGCCAAGATTCCTTCGAAATAAGGTAGTCTTATTTCACTTCCGCCATAGCTTAATTAGAGGCGAGACGAATGGGGTCCCGGTCTAAAAATTACTATTTGGGGTTGAAGTACACGCATAAAAAAATTTGGACCTCTATAAAAAGTGCTCAATTAATTCACATCCACGCCAGACTATCATACCTTTGTTGATTTAGTCAAGGACATTGTCTTAAATTCAGATTTTTCATAAAATTTTGTCGATTTGGATGTTTAGAGAAAAGTTGCTCTAATGTAGCTATCTGTTTTCTTCTCCGCACACTTTTCTGCAGACTCTGTGACGGGGTTGACGCATTTTTCGACAGCTTGGCTATGGCAAGGTAAATTTAAAAAATCAAACTCGTGCAGAGTTTTATCTTGCAGAATTGACGAAATAGTCTCTGTTGTCAAGCTTACCGGGGCGACAGTTAAGCCTAAATTTTGTCCAATCTATCAGCTCAATGTAGTCCGTGGCATCAAAATTTATTGAGGGAGTCGCAAAATTTCTAACAGACTTCCTCTTCGAGTTTTGAGTTCTTGCCTTTAGTACCCAACTATTGTATGTGTTGTCTCTCATCCACTATCTTAGCCAACATGTTCTCTGGGTAACAGAAAAACGCGTTTCTCTCAATCACAGGATCGGTAATTCTTTTAATGTCGTCTGGCATATGTCTCGAAAAAAAAGAAAAAAAAAAATCACCGATCCTGTGATTGAGATAAACGCGTTTTTCCGTCACCCAGAGAACATGTTGGCTAAGATAGTGGATGAGAGACAACACATACGATAGTTGGGTACTAAAGGCAAGAACTCAAAATCCGAAGAGGAAGTCTGTTAGAACTTTTACGACTCCTTCAATAAATTTTGAAGCCACTTACTACATTTAGCTGATAGATCGGACAAAATGAAAGCTGTCGCCCCGATAAGCTTGACAACAAAGACTATTTCGTAAATTCTGTAAGATAAAACTCTGCGCGAGTTTGATTTTATTAATTTGCTAAATTGCAAATTTGCAAATTTGGACATAGCTAAATCGTCACAGTGTCTGCAGAAAAGTGTGCGGACAAGAAAACAGAGATGGCTACATTATAGCTACTTTGCTCTCTATATCCAAAATGCCAAAATTTAATGGAAATTCTGAATTTAAGACAATGACCTTGACTATCAACAAAGGTCTGATATTTAACACACCCTAATTGGTTGGATGCTTGAGTACTGGGTAGGGTGTGGGTGGAACACGAATTGCAGCCACCTCCTCGTGGTAAGTTCTGGATCATTTCATTAAAAAAAATTAAATGAGCAAAGATTTGGAAAATTTGGTGTTGTCATTTTTGAAAAACTTAATTAAGGCCCTTTGCGCAAACTGAAAGTCCAACGTATGATATTTTTCCAATATTTTTTCGTTGATAAGCATGCAAATACACAACTTTTGAGCCCTATTACAATTCGATACTCGAAAATTCGATTTTTTCGACCCACCCTACTCTTCATAGACAAGCAGGGGCCTAAGGGCGTGCGCCATTTTCTAAAATGGCGGTTCGTTATGATAAGGGTTTCATGTAGGACGTTCATTAGGCCACTATAGAATTGAGACTTGCGTAAATACTCGAAAACGACACCCAACTCAACCACATCTCCAGGATGCAAACCGTTACTCTGTTTGGCCTTGAAATTTAAAAATGGTGGCACCAGGGCCTAACCAACGAAAACCAAGACCGTGGCATGGCTACCGTCGGTTTTCCCACACCCGAATCATGCAAAATCGACCTCTATACTGCACTCGTGTTCCAATTTTGAAAATTTCAATATTTTAGACGCCATTTTGAAAAAAATGGCCAAATTCTTAACCCTAAGGGACCAAATTTTAGGTGCTGCGGGCCAAATCACTCCTAGGGTCCTATACAACAACTGTGCAAAGTGGTTTGCTTTAAAGGTAATATGCTACGTTTTCCTGGATTTTGTAGTGTACCCCTGCCACTAGAAGCATGCGTTACGCGGGACTCCCCAACGGTGTTAAAGTATCAGCACTTCTCCAAAGATGTCCCCCTTGATAAGCAGCACGCTGAATGTGAAGCGGCAGTGCGTCTTGAGTGGGAGGAAGACTGTCAACACTTTAGTTCCTCGATGTGAAAAGGATTTTCCTTGCTTCATTGACTTTTCCTATATTCGTGTGTGCGCCGTACAAAAGAACAACAAAACGTTCTAGACGTCTTGAGTGGTTTTGGAAACGTTCTGCAACGGACAGGAAATTTCATGAAAAGCTGGTGTGACATCATCGAAAGATTTCCATACTTTCCAAGCTTTTTTCTTTCCCTTTTGGGCGAAGGAGGATACGGTGTCGCATCCCGTAAGAAATGGAAACCTCTGAATATTGTCGATTTTGCTTCCCAAGAGCGCGAGCTATTTCGTGTGCCGATATATATCTTTGTTTCTTCCCTTCTCCAAAGCAAACCCACAAATATAACAGCCCCACAGCCATGAGTTTGTAGAAAAATGAGACAGAGAGTATGACTATGTCTGTATCCATAGTGTAAATAAGAACTCTCTTTCCTCCAGACTTTTCCACATCCATTACGTGAGCAATGATGCGGCCATCAGCCTCTTCAAGAAAATCACATGAAATACCAGTAATGGCGGCCTCAGCATTTTGAGATGATACGATAATTGATCCCACGTTGGTCACAATTTCTGAAAAATCAAACTGTGTAGCAGCGTGATTTGTGAGAATGGAAAACAGCTCCTGCTTGTTTGAGGCATTGTGAAGAAAGTCGTTCCATTTTCCAGATAATGGTGAAATAACAAGGACAAAAACAAGTACAAAACAAGAATGAAATCTCCTGTCGGTTGCAGAACGTTTCCAAAACCACTCAAGACGTCTTAGAACGTTATGTTGTACGACGCATACACGGATGTAGGAAAAGTCAATGAAGCAAGGAAAATCCTTTTCTCGTCGAGGAACAAAAGTGTTAAAGTCTGCCTCCCACTCAAGACGCACTGCAGCTTCACATTCAGCGTGCTGCTTATCAAGGAGGACATCTTTGGGGAAGTGCTGATACTTTTACGTCAATATCTTCTTCACCTAAAGAATGGGGATGGTTATTGAATAATGGAGTTTGGCATCCAAAATGGACTAGACTGCCGAAAATAAGGGACTGCTGCAGAGAGCTTGTCAAGTGTTCGTATAAGAAAGGATGCACCACACGATGGTCATGCAATGATGCCGGCTTTCCCTGTACATTGCTATGTTCCAACTGCTGACTGAACTGCTGCAACACTAGGTAAACCCAGTGTAAGAAGGTTATAATAGACTAAAAAAAAGTTAAAAGGATAAATATATATATAAATCTGTTTAATTTCTGGATGGTTTATCATCTCGTTACAGCTATAATCAGCACTTTATATATTATTTTCTCCTATTTCAGTATTCCTGAGGATGAAGAAATATAATAAACAACGTCAATTCAAAATGTAACAAAGAAGTAAAGAAGAAGTGCTCAAATGTCCACGTTATTAGAAATCGACATAGATGTTTTATTTCATTATAATATCTTATTATTAAGTAGGAAATAGGTTGAATTAAATTTAAATGTGATCATAGAAATATAGGAAACAATACACATTTTCAATCATGGTGGCCATTTTGAATTGTAAGGGATATTTTTCTTGGCTCCTCCACTGTAAACCATATACAACACCTTGAAAATGTTTTGGCCAAGTGGCCCATTTTTATCATTTCCCTAGTAGCACAGGATTTTCGGGATCGTTTGGGCCACGTATGGCCCTTATCCGGCTGCCTGACGTACGGGAAAGCACGTCTGGGCATCGTCTGGCCCATACCAGGCTAGCCATACATTTTAAACTGCTTGGACGTCGGATGCCAGCCAGATCCTTGCCTTACGCGGCTAGCCATGACTTGGCAAACAACTGGCTAGCCATATGTGGCCCAGATGCGTCTTAACCTGGCTCAGCGGTATGTGGCACGACGGATGCTAGCCATGTCATTTCCACACACGGCTAGCCCGACTCGTCTTGACAAACAACTGTTAAGCCGTTAGGACAGAAAGAGGGTGGGGGTAGCGTTCAGTTTGAATTTGAAAATGTTGAATGACTTGTCCTTTACAGCGTCCCTTTCTATGGTTAGTTGTGAATGCTCTCTCGAGAAGGCTGGATCTATGCTGGTCACTGTGGTGTAGGTATTTTATGCTATGTATAATGCACACGCACATAGCACACGTTATTGGAGTCCTATGGAAAGGTAATATATACGCAGTACACACACCCCAAAGGATTCATATAGGCACCAGCCAGAAGCGGTAGTCATCCTGAAGGTAAATGGTAATGTATATAGCTACTCTACACATCTGTTGCCAGAAAGTGTAAAAATACTCAAGGTTAAATCGCAGTACGCACTCGCCCCTGAAGCAAGAAGATGGATTCATATAGGCAAAGCCTGGAGCAGAAGTCGAACTGAAGGTAATGTTTAACCACTCAGCCCTTGCCAGGAGTATCGTGTCTTCATACTTATGGTAGTGTATGCAGAACGCACGCAGAAGTAATTACAAGAAGGTAAGGTTTAACCACTCAGCCCTTGCCAGAAAATTGGGTCTTCATACTAATGGTAACACGTGCAGTACGTACGCACCCCCAGCAACAAGGTGGATTCATATCGGTGCATGGTGCCACTAAGTCTCCATGTTTCATGAAGGTATACACTCGCCCACATCCCTCGCAATAAAAAACAAAATATGAAATATATTATTGACATTTATGAAATTGTGAATAAATATGAATGCGTATCATTATTTACCCCATGATAAGTCCTAAACTTCCTGTCAGATACAGTTTCATCTGGCTGGCCGGATGCGTCTCGTACGAGGCACAGGCGAATGGGCCATACGTGGAGTGACTGCCAAAAAGCGAGTACCAGCCACACCCGGCGGGCTGGATGCGTCTCGTACGAGGCCCAGGCGCATGGGCCAGACGTGGAGTGACTACCAAAAACTAGTACCAGCCACATCTGGCCAGCCATATGAAATTCGCACAGTTTCATCTGGCTGGCCGAATGCGTCTCTTACGAGGCCCGGACGCATGGACCAAAACGTGGAGTGGACTGCCAAAAACTAGAAACCTACCCAGCAAACATGAGACTCTGGGCCCGTGCGGGACAACCAAGGAAGTGCGGGTAAATTGGGGGTTGGGGAATGACACGGGACAACCCCCCACGGGTCCGCCGGGGGAAAAATGTTAGGGACATGTTAGGGACATTTCTATCTGGGAGAGCTACGGGACAACCCGCACGGGTCCCGCGAGGGAAACTTAAGGGACACCCCTTTAGGGAAAACTACGGGACAACCCGTACGGGCCCCCGCGAGGAAACTTCAGGGTAACCCTTTCGGGAAAGCTATGGGACACCCGCACGGGTCCCGCGAGGGAAACTACAGGGATAACCCAAAATGTGGAGTATAATTATTTTAAAAACAATAACGTGTGTATGATTTATGTTGAATATTTCCGTTGATTTATTCTTTTAGTTCTATTTCATTGCAAATCGTTTTTTATAACTGAATATAGGATAGCCCTATATAGACTTTAAATTTAAATAAATAAATATAATCAATTGATTTCAGACGAGTAATCGTATTAAGTTTAGTAAGTTGTGAAGGTAGGGTTTGTCTGGTGGCCGGCCACTGGTGAAGCTCGCAACTTGGAGTTATAGCCCAGGAGTGGAAGAAAAGTTTGTATGGTGTACCCGGACAAAATTCCGAACAAGCTGAAAATTTGCACACATGTTCAGTTGATCATTCTAAACAATAGTTGAAAATTCCAACATCTAAGCTCCGCCGCGTGCGTCTTGAGATATAGTGACGAAAGGGCGTAAGTGCCAAAAATTTGTCATTTTCAATTTCAACCAGTTTTGGCATTAATATCTACGAATAATTAAATATTTCTACGAAAGTAAAGTTGAAATCAGTCATAAGCATCGACCCATGCGTGGAAAAAGGGCGTAAGTGCCAAAAATATGATATTTTCAATAATTTCAATACATTTTGACATACGTATGTGCAACTGAAAATTAATATGTATTCATACGACGGAAACGTGAAATTGTTCCCTTTTCTTCGACCAGTGTGTCTTGACACATGGTGGCATAGGGGCGTAAGTGATAAAGATATGTTATTTTCAGTTTCAACAAACTTATTGACATTCATATATATGCAAATTATTTTATTCGTACGAGACAGTAAACATCTTCCCCGAGCTTCGTTGCTGGCGTCTTGATAATTGGTGGCAAAAGGGCGTAACTGACATCATAATTCAGTATCTAATATAAAAAGGGCTTTTGACATTCAACTATGTTTATTGTAACATATGAATACCATACAATGAACACTCAATGTAAAATCCATGCATGCTGACTGACTTGCTATGGCCAGCTTGTATGTAAAGAACCATTACAAAATCGTTGTAAGTAGCAGATTGGACATAACCAAATTTATAAAATTTAAATATTTACACCGACATTCTCAAACATCATGCATAGACATAGTTATAGGCGAAGATGGTGTGTTTTGAGCTGGAAAGTTTTAACATATTCAAAGCTTGAAAAACTCATCTCATGATAAAAATAATAAAACGGATTTTGAAAGGGATTCGAGCAGGAGCTGTAGACAACCTAGCTTGGATCAAGAGCTGTGACTCTTGATGTAATATAGTGGCAAAATGACGTAAGTCACAAAACTAAATAATTCAGTCATATGATTTAAAATATTTGCTTGTACGTTTGCCAGATTATCAGCAGGCAACATATTGAAGACTTGAAGGTCATCATCCTCAAGATAAATCCCAAACATGGCACTTAACTGACATTAATTTGGTGTCCAGTTACCCTGGTCGTACTTAAAAAGTAATACTATAAAAACCGATAGTGAAGCGTAAAGATAGAGTACATGTCCCTTATTTCTTCATTGACAAAAAGCATAACTGCCATCACTCACATTGAAGTTTATCTGCAACATCAACACTATTTAATAGCATTATTTGGATAATGGTGATCTGAAGGACGCTTTTGGCACAAAGACGACTTTCACTGTTTGATGAAGTCTTCTTATGTTAAACTACGACAAAATCACATTTTATTATTGTCACAGAGTTGCGGGCTCAATCTCCCATATACATTAAACTACCATGCCGAAACATATATTTTTCCTGTATAGTGGTCAAACTTTGCATGTAGTGTAGTGATTGCCGCCACCTCGTCCTGTTTTTTTATACTTAGGAAGTCTATACTAAATACATGTTTCATGTTGTGATTGTGAATAAATGCGGCTCAGTGTGTTCAAATTCATTTAAAAAATCAAATCGGTATTGAGATATGTTTTTTTTTCTTTTTCTCATGCTCTCTACTATCGTGAATGTGATACTATAGTCCCAAACCCAAGATAGGTTGTCCACAGCTCGTGCTCGAATCCCTTTCAAAATCCGTCTATGCAAGCCCCTTGAGAATGCTGGAGAATATTATTTTATAGGTTTGGTAATGTCCAGTCTGCTACTTACAACAATTTTGTAATGGTTCTTTTTCATACAAGCTGGCCATAGCAAGTCAGTCAGCATGCATGGATTTTAATTGAGTGTCCATTGTTTTGGTATTCATATGTTTACAATAAACGTAGTTGAATGTCCAAAAACCCTTTTTCTATAAATATAGAATTATTATGTCAGTTACGCCCTTTTTCCACCATTTAACAAGACGCCAGCCAACGAAGCTCGGGAAGATGTTTACTTTTGTCTCGTACAAATACTAAATAACTTGCATGTATTTCGAATTTCAATAAGTGTTTGTTGAAAAATGAAAATAACATATCATTGTCACTTACGCCCTTATGCCACCATGTGTCCCAAAACACACTGGTCGAAGAAAAGGCTACAATTTTCACGTTTTCCGTCGTATGAATACATAATAATTTGCACATATGTCCAAATGTATTGAAATTGAAAATATCTAAATTTTGGCACTTTACGCCCCTTTTGGGCCCCGCACGGGTCGAAGCTTATGACTGATTTTACTTTTCTGACGTAGAAATATTTAATAATTTGTACATATTAGTGTTAAAAAAAAAAAGGTTGAAATTGAAAAGAAAACATTTTTGGCACTTACGCCCTTTTGCCACTATATCTCAAGACGCACGCGGCGGAGCTTAGGGGACTTTTCAATTTTTGCTTAGTAGGCTAATCTGAGCTGTGTGCAAAATTTTTCAGCTTGTTGTTGTTGTTGTTGTTATTTGCAGTTGCACATACGTATGTCAAAATGTTTTGAAATTGAAAAAATCATACTTTTGGCACTTACCCCCCTTTTGCCACGCAAGGGTCGAAGCTTAAGACTGATTTGAACTGTACTGTCGGAGAAATATTTAATAATTTGTACCTATTAGTATAAAAAAATTGGTTTTTAAATTGAAAATAAAACATTTTTGGCACTTACGCCTTTTGCACTATATCTCAAGACGCACGCGGCGGAGCTTAGGGGACTTTTCAACTATTGCTTAGTAGGCTAATCTGAGCCTGTGTGCAAATTTTCAGCTTGTTCGGATTTTGTCCGGGTTAAAAAGTCTTTCCCCTCCTGGGCTATTAGGTGTCCCCGTAATCATTGCTGTGATCAGTTTTTTGACTTAGCCTATACAATTCCTAATAATTATATGTCTAATATATTAGAGTCAAGATCTTTTTGTACTAAAATTATTATCAGATTTTGAAAAAAAGAAAAGAAGATTCGCGTTCGGGTCGTTTCGCGAAAGTTGATTACTCCCTGATTTGCTGTTCCTGATTTTTTTAAACCTCATATTCTTTTGATTGGATCGTCTTATAAATCTGTTTTTTATTTATTTTGCGTTTTTTCTTTTTTTAATGATTTTTTCCTTTCTTTCTTTCTTTCTTTCTTTTTATTAATTTCTACAAATTAAGTACAAATTAATCTTAAAAATATGTTGAAGAGAATCAGAGAGTGCATACGATAGCCTCATAGCAAATTATGCGTGATATCCCTTCGTTACAACTAAATACACGTAAACCTAATTTTGTATAAACAAAATTAATTAATAAATAAACTAAATGTTGTAGAATCAAAATATGCTATAGACATAACAAGAAAATACATGTTAAATGATAATTTAACTGAAAATTTTTTTTATTGTATTAGTATTAAAATATGTATGATGATTTGTATAGCTTAACGCCTTTATGCACTAAGGCTATTCGAGTTGATTAGTGGTGATAATATGACGATAAAGGACGATCACAAAAAAATATGCCTTATTCGGGATTCAAACCCACGTACTCGATGAGCGCCCTAATTGTATGTGCCACCGCGGACGTCGAGGGGGGGGGGATAATTGATCGCATTCGATTGGTTATAAGATATAAGAAACAATTATCTGTTCTTGGCCTAAACCCTGTCCAATGCAATATATCCAGCCAGCATAAGATTTGATGATCGAGTATTTGTTAAAGCATAATAATCGAAGAGGATAGCAAGGATTTAAAAAAATATATAATAGTATCATGTTTTTAATAAACACCAAAAAAACATTTTCAATATCACAATAGTTACACTGCAATGTTGTGTTCCGCAATCCACGCAAGCGTGCTCCCTTTCATAAGCCATCTAACGCGCCAGAGACAGTAGAGGTGCTGTAGCCGAGTGGATAGAGCTGCTGACGCCGGAAGAAGGCAGTGCGGGTGCGAGTTCGGCTGTAGTCAAGAAAATTTTAAATGTCCCGATAATTCTTGTCTATATTCTATGTACTTATTCCCCTTCACATTAAATGTATAAATTGAGAAAGTGGCATCGCGTAATAAATAATTCAATTTTAAAATTTTGGCCCGTTTTATCTGTTGACTTCTTTGAGTGTCTACTAGATGGCGCTAGAAGCAATGCACGGGAAACACTGGGACGAGTGCGGGACCCGTGCGGGACCCGTGCGGGACCCGGACGGGACCCGTGCGGGAAACTAGCGGGCAGACTATGGGACCCGTCCGGGACCATCAAGGGTAGGTCGCGGGCATGAGCGCGCGGGAAACGTTTGGACGACTTCGGGACACACTGGGACGAGTGCGGGATGTCCCGTACGGGACCCGGTCGTGGCCCATAGGACACTTCCGTACGGGGCCCCGTACGGGCTGCCCGTACGGGTCCCGCACTAGCGGCATTACGGGACAGACTTCGGGAAACGTGCGGGACACCGCAAAAATGTTTGCTGGGTAGCCACATGTGGCACGGACGTTTTCGTCGGCTAGCCGCATGTGGCCCTTACAAGGCCCAGACGTACGTGTTCTTAGGGTTGCCGTATGTTCACATTCAAAATAGAAACATACACATTTTTCAATCATGACGACCATTTTGAAACGTAAGTGAGATTTTTCTTGGCTCCCCCTCTTTAAACCATGCACAACATCTTGAGAGTACTTTTGCCAAGTGGCACCTTCCTATCATTATTTACCGTCTTTTAACATTCGAAATTGGAGACTAATAAGGTACGCAATTGTTATTCGTGGCGGCCATTTTGGATTGTAAGGGATATTTTGCTTGGCTCCCCCTTTGTAACATTCTTTGACATCTCAAGAAATGTTTTGCCAATGGACACCTTCCTATAATTATTTGCCGTATTTTTACATTAAAAATCAGAAGATATATTATACACCTTGTCATTCATGGCTGCCATTTTGAATTGTAAGAGATGTTGTTCTTGGCTCCCCCTCTGTAAACTTTTTATATAATCTTAAGAAGAGCCTAGTGCTAAGTGGCACCTTTTTATCATTATTTGCAGTATGTATATATTCAAAAAAGGAAAATAATACATATTTTTTTTAAATGGCGGCCATTTTGAATCTCAAGGGTAACTTTTCATGGCTCCCCCACTGTAAACCATTTTTAATATCTTAAGAATATTTTTGCCAAGTAGCACCTTCCTAACATCATTTACCGTCTTTTTACACTCAAAATAGGTAAATAATCGGCCTATTCTTTCATGGCCGCCATTTTGAATCGTAAGGGACATTTTTCGTGGCTCCCCTTCTGTATCGCTTTTATTTGACCTTATGAACATTTTTGCCAAGTGAAACCTTCCTACCATTTTTTGCCGTTTTATTTTGTGAACAGCTCAGACTAACAGGATATAAATGAACAATATTATATAACTAAAGTCAGCTGCGAAAAACACATTGAAATAACAGGCATTGAAATAAAATTGAAAGGAAACCTAAATAATATAGTAATCATAACTCTATATCGCTCACCTGATGGCAACATTGAATTTTTTTAGAGAAACTTGAGACCATTCTCATACAAATAGCCAAAGAATGGAAAGATATTGTCATTTTAGGGGACTTTAATATAGACTTCCTTAAAGACACCCATAAAAAGATAAACTAACAGAACTCTTGGACTCTTTTCAACTTAAATCAACCATTTAAACCCCAACCAGACTTGACAGCCACTATAAAACATCATCGCAAATAGATAACATAATTACAAACACTATCTTTAAATTCAACTCATCAGTAATACCCACGGAAATCTCTGACCACTCAGCTCAACTTATATCACTTGCCTGCGAGCTGAAAAATCCATCGAAGAAGATAATATTTAAACGAATTTTCAAGGATCCAAAAATCCATTTTTTTAATGGACAACTTGCCATTATAAATTGGACCAAAACACCAGGTTCTGTAAATGAAATGTATGACCTATTCTTTGATAAATTCAATAACCTATTTCTAAAGTACTTTCCCGTAAGAAAAATAACTGTTAAACCAAAAACACAGAGCAAATGCTGGCTAACCAAGGGAATCAAACTATCGCGTATAAACTTAAAAAGCCTATACCTTATATCGTTACATTTTCACGACAGCCTGTTTCTTAAAAAATATTACCTTAATTACAAAAAAATGTATAAAAAGGTATTGAACTTATCCAAAATTAAATACTATGAATCTCAAATTGAAAACAGTGAAAACTTGTCAAAAAAGGTATGGGAAATCATAAATGATCAGCTGAGCCGTACACCGCCACCCAAAACAAACAAATTCAAAATAGAGACAGAAACGGGAAATACTACAACCGAGACATATAAAATAGCACAATCCTTTATAAAACACTTTACAGGCGTAGCCAGTGATTTCACAAAAAACCTATACCCCCAGAAAAATACTTTTATTGACTATCTAAACAAATCACAAAAGAGTCCGACAGGGTCTCTCTTTATGCATGATACAAATGAACGTGAAATAATAAACATTGTTAAGGCCTTTAAAAACAAATTATCTAGCGGTTATGATCCAATACCAATGCTCTTAGTAAAGAAATGCATCCTATTCATTGCTGAGCCACTAAAAGAAATTTTTAATGAATGCTTACCATCAGGAACCTTTCCAGATAAACTAAAAACTGCAAAAATTGTTCCACTCCTTAAAAAAGGAGATCACACACAGCTAAACAACTACAGACCAATATCCCTCCTTCCAACTTTCTCGAAAATTTTTGAAAAACTCATTCTCGTAAGAATAAATTCATTTTTTGAAAAAAACAACCTTTTCTCAGATCACCAGCATCGCTTTAGGAGACAAAGATCAACAAGTACTGCTATTAACAGGTTTATGGTAAAACTTATTGATGCCCTTGACAAAAAGAAACATGCAATTGGTATTTTTTTGACTTAACTAAAGCCTTTGATTGTATCGACCATGACATTCTCAAAAACAAACTATATTACTACGGTGTTCGCGGAACATCACTGAATCTGATAAAATCCTATCTGAGAAATCGACATCAATATGTGGAACTAGCAACATATGACTCGAAAGGAAATGAAAAGAAAACTTTATCTCAGGAAATGCTAAGTACAAGTGGAGTTCCTCAAGGATCCATTGTGGGCCCCCTATTTTTTTCAACAGATTCATAAACGATTTGCCGGCCTGCGTAGAAGATACCGAACTATTTGCTGACGATGCCACCTCGCTAATAGAGGCATCATCAATGGACGAATTAATAACATTAGCAAATGAAAAAACCAACGTAAGCTTAAACTGGTTTCAAAGCAATAAACTCATCTCAAACCCCTCTAAAACAAACTTTATCCAGTTCCACACTAGTCAAAATTCTAAATACCTGGAGCCAATTCAATTCAAATAAACTCAAATGAATACTATTCGATCTCCAGGGTACACGACAGTCAAATCTTAGGATTTTCATTGACGAACGTCTAACGTGGCACAAACACATCACGGTTCTAGCCCGTAGATTTAAACTAAGCCTGCTATTCCACTAGGGATCGCCAAAGTCTTTGTTAGACGAGTGAGAGAGCACGTGTTGAGTACCCGTGAACATTAATTGGATTTAAGTTAGGTCATTATAATATTGTGGTATAAATAATAGGGTTGTTAAGTTTTTAAGTTTAAGGGCACGTCAACTGTCCGGCCATAATGCGCCACTTTAGCCAATGAAAGGCTAGGGAGGTCTAAGGTAGGGGGAAGATAAGTAATGTTAGCGGGTACACAACACATGGCTCACTCACTCGTCTAACAACGACTTTGGCGTTTCCCTAGTAATCTTTATACAATTATTTGTGGTCACAGACCCTTGTTGAATAGATAGGCTACAGACAACCCAGGCTAAATGGAACGGCCGGTGTATGACCCTTAGAACAGGTACTTCCTCAGCGTCATGTATGAAAAATTAAGACCAATTCCGTCTGGGTGCCCGGGTAGACATTGGCTCTGAGCATGGCTCTGCTAATTCGTAAAAGGCGATTCAAGAGAAAAAGGGTCCACCTCGCAAACATCAGCTTATAAGAGGGAAGTATATTATACTCCACAAAAAACCCAGAGGCGAGCTCTGCAATCGTCGTCGGGGACGAACTCCCCGACGACGGTGACAATGACACAACGAACGATTACAAGACAATGACGACCACGACGTGAGAAATCCCCCTTCCTCATTCCGCCTTACCCATGGCTGGTTTCTGACCAGCATGGGCCCCCTCCTCCCCATCCCCTAGGCTGAGATCCCGTGCATTATGACCTAAAACGGTTAGCGTCCTTATCCAAATGAACCCCAACAAAATAAAAATATTTCGGTCTAGGCGAACAGAGAAAATGTTTTATAGTTTTTTGGTTTCAGGGTGAGTCAACCGTTTTGGCGTCGTCCTATTAATGAAAAAGGCCTGGTCCCATCGTCCCATTTAGTTTTTATTTGGATTAAGGGTGCGACAACCGCTAGGTGTCAAAAATCAACCACTCTGGCCTAGAAGGATATCGGGATGAAAATCCCATTCTGGTGCTGGTCAGAAATGCCACGCGGGTAAAGGTGAAAGAAAAAGGGAGGGTTCTCACGTCCGTGGTCGTCATCGTCCTTTGTCATCGTTCGTTTTTCTTCCTGGTCCGTCTTCGTTGGGAGGTCGTCAGAGAATATAGGGGGGTCCCCCGACTCCGACTTGCCCGAGCTCGCATTCTGGTTTCGAAAGTAATATAGTACTACCTACTTACCAGCGATGTTTGCGAGATAAAATACGTCGGACTGTTTTCTTGTAGATAAGCACCAAGCCCCATACGAATTGTAAATAGTATTCCTTGATAGTCCAAGGGCAATGGCCCCTCATCATTTACAGAATGACAGAAAGGCATGCATAATGAAAAAACAAAATAATTAACATTCTACCTTGGGTTCATCTGATCGCAAACTTTTCACAGGCTGTGTTCTATTTTCTAAATGGGTACTTTAAACATTTGCACTCCAAGTTCAAATTTTCACATTTTATTTCTTGGTGAGCTTAAATCACAGAACGGATATTGTTATTTTGTTATCATTCTAATTCCTGGTGTCACGGATGTATGTTTAAAATTCAGCTCAATCTATTTGGTCCGTTCGGCCGTATGAGCCCGGACAAACAGACAAACATTTAACATTTAACATCAGACATGCTCACGGCCAAGGCCCGATCGAGTAGCGTTAAGGAAAGACTAACGTTCGCTTGCTCACTCGTCTAATTATAATAATAAGAAACGCAACAAACGTGAAAACCCGGCAAACTTGTTTATTTTGCTCTATTTTAGGAAAGTATTTTAAGTATGAATTGAATTCTGGGGACATTCCTCACATCATGAAAAATATTTAAATTACAAAAACGAGCCATTAGAACCATCAGAGGGTGCATCCAAGACCCATTCCCACCGTGTATTTGTTAAATATAAACAGTCTTTTACCTTTATACAGCATATACATCCTTCAAAGCAGTTGTCTTTATGAAAATAACTTGTCATCGGGGAAAAAGACCATGATACTCACTATCACAACACGAGAAAAAATTGTGACATTCACATCACAACTTAAACACGCAGAGTAGGTCAACTAAATTTATTCTAACTACTAAAGAGCAATTATTTAATAACTACCAGATGAAAATCAAACAATGCACACCAATCGAAATTTTAAACACTAAAGTAAAACTCTTCTACTAAGAAAAGCATATTTCCTCGTTACGATTACTTGAGGCACGCTGACAACTAAAGATTACAGACCAGATATCTTTACTAGGTAATTAAAGTTGTAATAAATTAAGAAGTTGAAGTATACAGCCTAGTTTTTTATTATAATAGGGCTACTCATCATATCATTCGTCATCTTCATTCCAAATCATGGCTTAAAATAGTTTTTTTGTTAATTATAGCAGGCCTACCTATGTAATCCTAGTCCTTACATAGGCTATTTCGGTTTTATTAAGCCTTTTTGTCTGTATAAACTAGTTTTGAGATTAAGGAAATATAAGATTTATTAATCTTTCATTCCAAATCAAAGCTTACCTAAATTAGTTTTTTTTTGTCAATTAAAGTACCTATTTTATCCTATCCTAACATATGCTACTTCTGTTTAACTTCTGTGACAACAAACTAGTTTTAGAATTAGAATATAAGATTGTATTCTCTTTCCTGTACATGGCTTGAATGCCTAACAAATGCCTACATGTATGTTATTATCCACGGCTGAATAAAGAATATACTACTACTTACTAATCATGTGGTAATGTGCACAGAAAAAGGTTCAATACTTTAATATCGTACGGCTCCTACAGAACAAATTCCAATTGGTTAGTAACAGGAATAAGGTTTCATAGATTCATATTTACTGTTCTACAGACCTAATACAATTTAGTAGAAACAGAATAAGGTTGATACTTTATATCGTACGAGGCCCTACAGAAACCTATTCAATTGGTAGTAACGCAATAAAGTTTAGACTACATATCGTTACGGCACCTACAGAACCTAATCATTGGTAAGGGACACAGACAATAAGGTTTCATTACTTCATATAGTACCTCGGCCTACAGAAGGCTGGGCAATTGGATTTAGTAATGGAAAATAGGATCATTCTTCATATCGTGGCGGGTACCTACAGTGCAGAGCTTATGGGCAAGGTTTGTTTTTTAGGATATCGAAATAAGTCATGACTGGTTGGCGTATAACATACGGCCGTACAGAACCTAGATAGTTAGATTAGTCAAGCCGGAAATAGGGGTCATACTTCATATCGTACGGCCGTAACAGATTGTTAAGGACCGAAAATAAGGTTCATACTTCATATCGTACGGCCCTACGGACCGCTAGCAAATAATAATAATAGTGAAAGAGAGTTTGGTGTGGGTAAAAGTTGTAATTGGGAGGCAGACAATTAAATGGATAATATATACAAGCTGATAAAAAAGCTATTAAACGGGAATTTGAAGCAACGATTTGATAGTTGGAATGAAGATGATGGCATGATTTGGATTTATGGGAATACATTTGTTAAAGTTTGCTGAATTGAGAGAAAAGCTGGTGCCGAAAAAGAGTATTAAATTAAATAATGATCCAATTTTTTATACTAAAGAAGTTAATTGATTAAAAGTAAAACAAAAAACTTAATATAAAATTCGGAATTCAGGTTAGGTCAAGAATAAAATAAGGGACTAAGGAATCAATTAGATAAATTAAAGAAGGGTGTCAAAGAATAAATATTTAGAAAGAGTATTTTTAACATGAACAAAACGGACCGCCAAAAAGTTGGATAGTATGTATAAATGTAATAGCCAAAGAGACAGGTAGATTTTGCCGCACATTAGTTTGATGAAAATAGAAACGATTCGATAACCGACAGTGAGAAGGCGGAGGGCCTCTTAACTCAATAATATGGCAAGTTTTCCACACTGAAGGTATTGGGGATATGAAAGTAAAAATTAATGATTGGGAGATAGTGACAGTAGTGATAACTGATAATGATATCATTAGTGTTATTAGAAACTTAATAATAATTAAATCTCCAGGCCAGATGGAATACTATATTTTATAAAAAGCAGACTGGATGGGAATAGTGCCATACTTCAGAAATTCTTTCAGACATCTATAAGATCTGATGAAAAACTGCCCAGATCAGTGGAAACAAGCAATAGTTGTTCCAAATTTATAAAGGTGGGGGGAAGGGACGACTAGGTTTATTATAGACCTGTCCAGTCCTTACGTCTTCAGTGTGTAAAATAATGCAGAGGATTATGGATTGAAGATTAAGTAACATAATTGAAATGGCGGATTGTCAAGTAACATAACATGGATTCCGGAAGGGTTTTTCTGTGAAACTCAGATAACAGGGTACTCCAGGACATAGCTGAACAACACTTGATACTAATGGTATGATTGATGCAATATTTAAGATTTTCAAACGCAATTTGAATAAAGTACCTCATAAGCTTGTAATGGAGAAATTTGGAAACAAAATAAGAAATAATACAATTGTGTGAAACTGGGTTGGAGAATTTCTGAGCAAATAGAACTCACAGAGTCAGAGTGGAAATGTAATTTCCTGAGAGGATTAATGTAGCTTCAAGAGTACCTCAAGGCAAGTGTGTTAGAGATCAAATTTGTTTAGTATTTATAGATGACAGACACGTAGTAATAAAATCCAAAATTCGACTTTTTGGGCAGATGAGGGGGGGGTTATATAGGGAAATAAAGGAAGATGAAGATGTTCTTATAATTAAAGAAGGTTTAACATAATTGAAAAATGGGTAGATATAAATAATTGGGTTTTAAATGTAGTAGACTGTAAGGTTATTTCATTTAACAGAGCAAAGAAACAAGCGGAAACTTTAAACTATAAGCTGTGTGTGGTATAACACTAGATGTTGTCATCAATTACAAATACTTGGAGTGTTCATTGATAACATTTGGTTGGGGGCGTTGTTCATATAAATATCTATAATAGGAACATAAATCAGTTTGTGTGGGGTTCAATACCTTAACATCGTACGGGCGGGGCCAACAGAAACTAGGCATTTAATTAGTAAGGAAATAAGGTTCAATAGAACTTTATAAAAGTAGGCAAAACAGAAGCCTAGGCAAATAAATTAGGAACTTAAAATAAGGTTTCCTACTTCATATCGTACGGCTCTTACTGAACCTGGCAAATCATCAGAAGTAAATAGGTTCATACTTCATATCGTAGCGGCCCAACAGAAACTAGGCCTATTGAATTAGGAACGGAAATAAGGTTCATACTTCATATCGTAACGGCCCAACAGAAGCAAGTCAATTATAAGGAACTGAAATAAGGGTTCGTATTCATATCGTACGCTCTCACAGAACCTAGGAAATTACTTAGGGCGTAAATAGATTCAACACTTCATATCGTACGCCCCAACAGAACCTATATCCTGTCAAATAAGATCGTATATTGACGTTTTGGAGGAAAAAATTGCGATGTCGCTGAATTTTTGCAGAGACCTTCCTTATATAATACTTATCAACAAATACTACACTACTCCTACAATCGGAACTGGAGCTTTCGGCCGCCATAGTGGAAAACTGGCCCCAACGGTGTTTGTTTCGAATACTCCAAATTGGTTTGAGATAGACAGAATATTTCAATGGCAAACATATTTTCCCATTTAATTCCCTACAAACAGTGTCTTCTATAGTTTTGGTAGGAGCGAAGGTTACGTCACAAAATCGTGGTTTATATGTTTTGCTTATTGGAGTTAACCGCTATTTCTAAATTTTCACGGTCGCCCAGCATCACACAATGCCCGGTAAAAGTCTCGTAAGAGAATCGATTTAAATACAAAGGACGTTTGTAGCGGTGTTCATGAAAGCTTCCATTAAGTATTTTAAATAATTGAGTCTGCGTAATCGTATTTTGCATTTACCCGGAATTTGGGTTTTTCATTGTTGGCATTTTCCTCAAACATCCCCTCATTTGCATGTCCATTATTAAGCACTAAATAGCATCGGAGGAAAAATTCTTTATCTTCCCACGCACATTGAAATGCGCAAATAATGATCCGATTACAACCAAAGTTTTTAATCCAATATGGCTGCTAATTCCTATATCCGCAACATCAAAGTGAAATTATGTAACAAAAAGAGTGGTAAAAACAGTGCACGAAAATAGTATTCATATTGTGATATTAGGAATTAGGCAGCCATATTGGATTTAAACTTTTGGTTTGTTATCGGATCGACATTATTTAAGTCATTTTCAATTGCGTAGAAATAATTTTTCCTCCAATGCTTATTTAGTGGCTTAATAATGACAGTAAAATATGGCATTTTTTATAGGAAATGCCAACACTGGAAAACCCAAATTCCGGGTAAAATGCAAATCCGATTTCGCAGAACTGATGTTGTTTTAAAATACTAATGGAAGCTTTCATGAAACCGTACATAAAGTCCTTTTGTATTTAAATCGATTTCTATACGGATTTACCGTGGGCATTGTTTGCTGCTGGGCGTGAAAATTTTGGAATTAGCTGATACTTCCAATTAACAACATAGAACCGACGAATTTTGTCACGTAACCTTTGCCTCTACCAACTATAGTAAGATGCCTGTTTGTAGGGCATTAAATGGGATATTTTTTGCCCTCGAGATATTTTTGTCTATCTCAAACCAATTTGGAGATATTGATAACAAACACTTTTTTTAGCCGCCATTTTTCAATAATGGCGGCCGAAAGCTCCAGTCCGATTGTAGGGTAGTTTTAGTATGTTGATTAGTATCATTTAAAGAAGTCTCGCAAAAATTCAGCGACATCGCATTTTTTCCTCCACAAATTCCTTATTTGACAGGATTTACTAGCAGAATAATTAGGAACGAAAATTACGTTCAGGACTTATATCGTACGGGCCTAACAGAAACCAGGCAATTAATTAGGAACAGAAATTAAGATTTATACTTCTATCGTACGGCTCATAGATACGTAGTATCTGTAACGGCCTCTCCAGATACTTGGAACAATTTATTAGAACGTAAAGAAGGGTTCATACTTCAATTGGTACGGCCCTACAGGCTACTAGGCAATTTAATTTAACTGCCTCCATTGCAACTGGTAAGCATTAGGAGGCAGTGATTTTTTTTTCGAAAGCAAAAACCATTGTGTGTCGTTGAATGAGAGTTTCCTTACATGTAAGCCTTTTTTCAGTTTATTATTTTTGTAGGTTTTAAACCGAGATGGATGTTTGCTCATTTTGTTATCCGTTTCTAAGTTTCCTGGTCACGATTGTCCTGTTTAAAATTACAGCTCATCTATTGGCCGTTCGGCCGTATGGGACCGGACAACCATTTTACAGACACAGTCACGACGGACCCGATCCGAGTGCGTTATAAATCCTGCATTCGCTTCGCTCACGGTCAGTCTTAATTAATTCATTTAAACAAATGTGTGGATTTTTTTCGATTTGGGCGGGGAGATGACTTTCTTTGTTTCGTACAGTGCTCAAGCCTCGGTCAGCACTATACACTCGGCAACATGACTTTTTTCGGTATTGTGGCTTATAGTTATGTACGTCGTGACTGGATGCGTAACAATGATCACATTAATATAAATATATTTCCACCCTTGTCCCTTGCAACATGATTTTACGTACTCGAATGTTGTTCCTTGCTATTCGTTTTGATATAAGCACCATGGTGCGTTTTTGGCAAGTCTTGGAAGAACGCGTGTTCTTTAATCAGGAACGTTCCTATATTCTTACACTAGGCTGCTTGCGAACGCTTTTTCTAGTCGCGTTGAATGGATGAACTTTTTTTTAGTAGGTTTTTAGTAGCGTTAGATCTCTTTACTTATTAAAGTCCGCATTGCAAAATCAATTTTTGTTAAATTAAGATATTTGTTATAAAGCATTATTAGGGAACACACACGTGACGTCACGCTCGGCGGCAAGTGGCCGCGATCTTGCTGATGGACAAGCATCCTCATTTCCAAGTTGACGCCCGCTGAACGGCTCACCCAAATATCACGCTCTAACTTTTATCCTATTCATTATTTGACACACACTTAAGAGCAATAATATTTAGCAAAACATATAATTTCTTTCTAATCGCTGATTATTTCGATTTTTTTTTACAGAACCGTTAGCTCGTTAATAACAATGAACGCATTTTAAATGACAAGATTAATCACAACTTTAAAGTCTTTTCAACTTCAATTGACACCAACTACTGATTGGATTTCAAAAAGATTCTCTCTAAATATGGCATCTAATCTACTTAATAAGAACAAGAAATAAATAAACTTTTCTCGATAGACAAAGTACAGAACGATTTTTACAGCATTAGCGTGCAGTTTTTCACGGCTCAATCGCAAGTCAAAGCGCGTATTTTTATGATGAAACACATACATGCGTTTTACCCTATGCTATAAATTTTCGTTCTTGTGCACTTTCTACTAGAAAAGTGTTATTTATTGTCTTGTCTAAACAGTCCGATGAATTTTTTGAAAGCGGTCTTGTCAAAAATCCGATCTACTAGATTTTTTCAATTGAAGTTGTTTTATTAAAGTTTCATAAAACAACAAGTAAAAGTCTTAATTTTATTTTTGAATCACGTAATGAAAATAACAGTTAACGGGCTCTAAAAATTCAAAGTAATCGTATTAGAAGGAATGATTATATTTGCTAAATATTTAGTTCTACTTAAGTTTTTTCCCAATAATGAACAGGATAAAAGTTGGAGCGTGATAATTGTGAGAAACGTTTCAGCGAGGCGTCCACTTGCGAAACCGATGTTGCTTGTCCATCAGAGTTGGTCTCAAAACGGGGAAACCCCTTCCATTCCCCTCGAGTTGTGACGTAGTTGTGTTACCCTATAATGTAAGATATCGGGAGGGCCTGAAGATTTGCTTTTTGAAACGCAATGTAGGTGATTGTTGTCAAGTTTCTATGGTTTTTTTTGTTAATTTATTATCACACCTCAAAATCAATATAAAACCTCAATTTCTTTTGGATTCATGGCTCATTTTTCTATTTGTTTTTTTTTCTTTCAATCGGCAATACATCACCATTACCTTAATGTCCATTGAAAATATGAACGCTGTAGCCCCCCCTTTTTGGTCAATCGGACCGCAAATATCACGAAAAATATCGCATGAAAATCGAGAAAAATAGTAAAAGTACGACATTCATGAGAAATATTTCTTCGATTATACACAAAAACGTAGCAGGTCATAAAGTTCATAAGATTTCGAAGGTCCCCTTCCAATTTTTTCAAGATATGTATATTCCCGTTTGGCCCGGTATATCGGCGGACAGTCAGACGAAAAAAAAATACCGCGATGGAGCTAATTTTTGGGGGGTCAGGTTAAATTGAAGTGCTGCGATTCGCTTATGCAATCAGGACTTGTAACGTGACAAGTTACTAGGGATGCCGCTTCGCAACGCTTTTTTTAGTCGCGTTGATAATGATTTATTTCTAGTTTTTTTGGTTTGCGTGGGATTATTCTTTACTTTTGCAACTGCTTTTTGACGCATTGTAGGTGATGTGTTGTCAAGTTTCTCTTTACTTATTAATTTGTTATTATACACCTAAAAAACTCATCTTATAAACCTTTATTTCAAAGAATTCCTTGACTAACTTTTTCAACTTTTATCTTTCAAAGGCATACATCACCATTACCTTAAGGTACATGTTAAATATACACGTTGTAGCCCCATGGTTGGTCATAATCGGCCAAATATCACGAAAATACGCATTAAATAATCGGGAAAAAAATCGTAAAAAGTACGATTTCATAGGAGAATATTTACTTTGATTATACCCAAAGACGTGGGCAACACTAAGTTCAGAAATTTCGAAGGTCCCGTCAAATAATTTCATCAAGATCGCATATGCCGTTTGCCCTGTAGAGAGCGACGCAAACAGACAGAAAAAAACACGCTGAGCTAAATTTTTGTTGGGGGTCAGTGAAATTGAAGTCTTATTCGCTTCGCTCATCCAACATTTCGTGGGAACTTGCAACGATTTTAAAACTTTCCTTTATAAGTTTATTTTCGCCGATCGTTCTGTAATCCCGTCCAATTCCAGTACTTGCTATCGTAAACGATTTAGTTTGCAAATATATATAAAGACTTCCCGTGGTTTTTTATTGCTCTACCCCCCTCGTCAGATTAAGGGTGGTGAAGGCGGACGGTTTCCTTGTGAAATTATCGGGTAGCTTTTGTTCTCCTTCACTTTACTAGATATAGGTATGATACTAACGACTATCACAGCTATTATTATTTAAATTCAATCAGTTAGTATTGTAAGGATCGTCAAAGAGAACTAAGTTTCCTTTTGAGAAATGTCCGAGATCATTTATTTTTTCGATGTGGAAATGTGGGATTCAGTACTTTTTTAAGCAGAAACAATATATACTAACTTTTCAAAGTTCTGTTTTTTGGGGGATCTTGCCCAGTACTGCAATAATTTATGAATAATAGGATATTCTAACCACTTAAACAATACCGTGTCCTTATGCCTTTGGGCCAACCTACTCGCTCGATGGTATAATGCCGATTAATTTGTCTGATCGTGATATCGCCATGCATCTCATCGCATCTGTGCGACAGTTTACAAGGACCGCCTATCCCTTTCCCGCTCATCGTGATGATACGTGTCGAATTCATCCAATTTTATCTCGGCCCCATTGTGGTTAACATTGACCTCCGCCTGGCCCTTTTCCCACGGCCTATTCTGAAGAAACTGTCTTGTGTTTTAAGAACGGCCGAGACGAGTCGAGTGAAAGCTTCCAGTTAACCAAACGTCTAGTCTGTGTGTGCTACTGCGAGAGAAATGTTTGTTTCGTTGTTGTGGTAGTGGCCGCGCGCTGCTTGGTAATAATTACGCATGGAAGCAGTGTTTTCAAGAGTAGGTGTATACGGGAATTATACCATGATTCCTACAGACAGGTCTTTTTTTTTTTCACTGTAAATTCACAAAACGATGACGATCGTCAATAGTGTGTTCTCATTCGAGAAATACTTTTCTATAATTTGACAGAGATAAAATAAAAAATGCGGTATATTTCTAGTTTATGTTTCAAGGTCATATTTGGATGAGGCGTAGCGAGCGAAGCGAGATTCCATTTCACTAACTGGAGGAAAAAAAAATCCGGAATGTTTTTTTTCTTCTTTCTTTTTTTTTGTATTTTTTGTCTGTTTTGTTAACCGATTCCGGCTAAACCGATACTAATCCGAGTTGCGATGAATATTTTATGGACGGTCTTTCGAAATCTCTGAACTTAGAACTGCCACGTTTTTGAGCACAATCAGAAAATTATTTCTCAGAAAATCGTAATTTTAGCAATTTTTTTTTTTTCGATTTTTCTAAAATTTCTTTCTTTCTTCGACTTACAATACCTGACATGCTTTTGTCCGATTGTAATGATTTTTTCACAGAACCCTAATTTCAATGAATTGATAATGTTCATGGTAAATTTGGCGTTATCAAAAATTGTTTTTTACAAAATCGCAATTTTACGACTTTTTTATTTTATTTTTTAATTTCTTCAGCCTTTAACACCTACATGCTTTTATCCGCTAGTACTAATTTTTTCATAGAACCTTAATTTTATAAATTAATATATTCGTGTAAAATTTGTGCCGCCAATCAAGCATTATTTTCTTATGAAATGTTCAAGAAACGATTTTTTTCCTTTTTTTAATTACGATTATTGAAAAAAAATTTATAGTAAATTTTTTATTTACTTTGATTTAATTTTAAAAAAAATTTCAACTTAGTAATGAAATTTTTCACAGAACAACAGAAAATCCGCTTAACCCATGGCAGCTCAATGCACCAATTACGCTCATCCAACAACGCGGCGGGAACCTAGCGTTTTCCCTCCTGAGTTTTGGTAATTGGAGGAGCGAAGCGAAGACGTCAATTTCACTACCCCTATCAAAAAACTTGGCTTGTTTTTTTTCTTTTTATTTTGTCTGTTGCGCTCTCATAAAACCTGCAAACGGGGCATATCGATGGGTGAGAACCAATACCTTACTATCTGCCAGAAAGCAATTGTTCAGGAGAGCATTAAACGGATTTTAAAAAGTAACTAGTTGGTGGCAGATAGAAGATATGATGTAAGGTAGTACGTGTATCCATAGATACAAAAATCTCTTTTTTTGCAGAGGTGGCCAGATTACAAAGTTTTGGTTCTTCACCATCGATACCGGTCTTGATGGAAAATTGGAGGTGACCTTCGAAATCTCGACTTAGACCCTGCCACGTTTTTTGGTACAAATCGAAATCTTACTTTACAGCGATATTGTTTTGCGATTTTTAGAGAAGTGGTCAATATTTTTTCTCGTGGACATGTTGGTGGCCGATTCTTACCTAACGGGTGGGGCTGACAAAACGTTCATAATTTTACATGGAACATTAAGGGTATGGTTGATGTATTGCTTTTAAAGGAAAAAGTTGAAAAAGTCAGCCAAATCCGTTTAAATAAAAGGTTTTAATATAAGTTTTTATTTACGAAAAAAATAACAATTGACCCGTGTTACAGATAGAAACTGCAACAATTCACCTACATATGCGTTCAAAAGCTCTGTAAGAAGTAAAAGATCCCATATGCTGAACGTGAAAACTTTATCAAAAAGCTCTTCCATCACGCGACTAACTAAAGCGTTCGCGAAAGCGGCCTATTTTATACGCATTTGAAAAATGTGTGATTTGGCGGCAGTGAAAAACGGATTTTTTGGCCATCTTTGAAAGGATGCCCTGTGCACATTGTGACGCCCATACTCCACAATTTTTACGACAAGTTCAATGGGAATAACTATAGGTGCCGCTGCGCGAACGGCTTTTTTAAGTCGCCGCTGATGGATGAAGGACGAAAAAGAGAAGACTTTTTTGTACGTTTTTAGTTGTGTGGGGGATCTCTTTCTTTTGCAAGTGCTTTTTAACACGCGATTGTTGTTGATTGTTGTCCACAAGTTTCCTATGGTTCTGGTTAATTGTTATTATAGACCTCAAAATACTTTTATTAAAACGTTTAATTCTATGGATTTCTGGCTAACTTTTTATTTTTTTTTCTTACAGAAGGCAATACATCACCATTGCCTTAATGTCCCTGTGCGAATTGAACGTTTGGTAGCCCACCCGTTTGGTCCAGAATCAGGTTTAACAGAGTTTTTCTGAAACACGTGGTTTATCGCACTAACCCGGAAGCACATGGGTTTTGACAGGACCTGACGTTTAACAGTTTTCTGAAACACTGGTTTGATCGGAATACCCCGGAAAACACATGGGTGACAGGACCTTACAGTTTAACAGTTCTGAAACGCGTGGGTTGGATCGCAATACCCGAAAGCACATAAGTTTTGACAGGCACCGGACAGTTTAAACAACATTTTCTGGAAACACGTGGTTTTTGATCGTAATAACCCGGAAGCACTGGGTTTGACAGGACCTGACAGTTTTAACGTTCTGAAACACGTGGTTGATCGTAATACCCGGAAGACATGGGTTTGACGGGGACCTGAATAGTTTTAACATTTCTGAATACACGTGGTTTTGATCGTATACCGCGGAAACACATGGGTTTGCAGGACCTGACAGTTTTACAGTTTCTGAAACACGTGTTGGATCGTAATACCCCGAAGTCACATGGGTGTTTTGACAGACCTGACAGTTTAACAGTTCTGACCGCTGGTTTGATCGTAATACCCGAAGCACATGGGGTTTGACAGACCTGACAGTTTAGACAGTTTCCTGAAACACGTGGTTTGATCGTAATACCCGGAAGCGACATGGGTTTGACAGGACCTGACAGTTTAACAGTTCTGAAAACACGTGGTTTGCATCGTAATACCGGAAGCACTGGTTTGACAGGACCTGACAGTTTAACCAGTTCTGAAACACGTGGTTTGATCGTATAACCCGGAAGCAGCATAGGTTTGACAAGGGAACCTGACAGTTTCAACAGTTCTGAAACACGTGGTTTAATCGTAGTACCACCGGAAGCACATGGGTTTGACCAGGATCTGACAGTTAACAGTTTTTGTGAACACGTGGTTTGATCGGGGAGGGGGGGGGGGGGGGGAGGGGCAATACCCCGGAAGCACAGGGTTTGACAGGACCTGACAGTTTAACAGTTCTGAAACACGTGGTTTTGATCGTAGATACCCGAAGCAACATGGGTTTGACAGGACCTGACAGTTTAACAGTTCTGAAACACGTTGGTTTGATCGTAATACCCGGCAAGCACATGGGTTTTTGAACAGGACCTGACATTTAACAGTCTGAAACACGTGGTTTTGATCGTAAATGACCCCTGAAGCACATGAGTGACAGACCTGACAGTTGAACAGTTCGGAACCCCCCGTGGTTTGATCGTAATCCCGGAAGCACTGGGTTTCAACAGAGGACCTACGTTTAAAACAGTTCTGAAACACTTGGTTGATCGTATACCCGACGCACATTGGTTTCACCAGACCTGACAGTTTCACAGTTCTGAATAACACGTGGTTTGATCGTAATACCCGGAAGCACATGAGTTCGACAGTTTTTGTGGAATTACGAGAATTACCACATTTCAGATGTACTTCATCAATACATAATTTGATAACACACGATAACAGAAACACGAATTAACACTTTCAAATCCCTAACGTTGTAAAAATTTGTTTTTATTTCATACAATTCAGAAGTTATGAAATCCATCCCTACACTAACGTCGAATTAAAATAGGCCGTTCTCACTTCCGTTTAGAATTAACCTTATATTAATGCTCTTTCAAATTATAGTGGAGCAACGGGTAATATCACGTACTTGCCTATATCGAGGCTAACTTTGTCTTTACGTCATCGTGAAGAGCGACAGAGGTTTCACCTCGGCTAAAAGCCAACTTTGTAGGCCTACCTGGACCAACACGCAGACCCACCGACCGCGGACCGACACAACAACGCTTCTGCCACCCTCCCTCCACGACTGTCTCACGACTCTGACTACTTCACTCCCTCCCTTCCTTATACCTGTGGCCATGGTTTTTTTATCTATCGTGTTTCCACTAAAAAGTGCGTAGATTCTACTAGGAAAACGCTAAAGTCCCGCCGCGTTGTGGATGAGCACTCTTTTGTAGTTGTTTAGTTGCGTGGGACCACTTTTCTTTTGCAAGTGCTTTGTGAATGTCTTGTAGGTGATTGTTTCAATTTTCTACTGGTTACTTGTTAATTGTTATTATAATTTAAAAAAATCATATTAAAAAACCTTTATTCTATGGATTCCTGGCTTACTTTTTCAACTTTTTCTTTCCAAAAAAGCATAACTAACCTAACCTTAATGCACATGTAAACATGAAACGTTGTAGCCCTACCCGTTTGGTCAGAATCGGCCCAAATGTTACGAAAAATCGCACTAAAAATTCGCAAAAATCGTAAAAGTATGATATTCTGAAAATATTTTCTTCTAATTGATGAGAGCGAAGCGAAGGACTTCAATTTCACCAGAACCCCCAAAAAAATTTAGCTCGGGTGTTTTTTTTTTTTGTTTTGTTTTCTGTCTGTTTGTTAACCCTCTACCGAGGCAAACGCATATCCCATCTTGATGAACATTTGAGGGGACCTTCGAATCTCAGAACTTAGAGGGGTATTGTTTTTGGTTCATCGTGAAATATGGTCTCATGATATCGGACTTTTTTACGATTTACTTTATCGATTTTTAGTGCGATATTTTCGTGACATTGGGCCGATTCTGACCAAAGGGTTTGGGCTACAACGTCCATATTATAACGTGACATTAAAGTTATGGTGATGTAGTACCTTTTTTGAAAAGAAAAGTTGCAAAAAGTTAGCCGGAATTCATAGAAATCAAAGCTTTTAATATAAGTTTTTTGGATTTTTTTGCGATATTTTCGTGCCATTTGGTCCAATCTGACCAACGTGGGGCTTCAACGTTCATATTATACTGGACTTAAGGTTTATGGTGATAAAGTACATTTTAAGAAAAGTTGACAACTTACCCAGAATCCATAGAAATACAGCTTTTAATATAAGTTTTTTAAAACGTAATATACAACTTGACTAAGTAACAATAGAAATTTGACAACAATCCCACCTACAATGCGTGACCAGCAAAACAAAGCAACAAAGCACTCGCCAAAAGTAAAGATATCCGCACGCAGACTAAAAACTTCAAAAAAAGAAGCTCATCCATCACGGCGGCGGGACTTTAGCGTTTTCCCCCTAGTGGTACCCAAAATCGTAGCAAGAATTCTAAGTATCAGAGATTCCGACAGTCCCCTGAATTTTCATCATGATCGGTCATATGCCGGTTTTGCCCGGTAGAGAGCGACTAACAGACAAAAACAACAAAAAAAAACAAAAAAAAAACAAATAACCAAACAGAACAAACAAACAAAAAAAACACCTGAACTAATTTTTTTGGGGTGTCAGTGAATTGGAAGTATTCGCTTCACTCGCTTCGCTCATCCAATTACCCCTCGAATCCTCTCAGCCCTAGATTTCGCTGGACCACTTCATCTCTTACAAAACTATAGTTCATTCTGGGAAATTCTTCCATCGATATCCGCGTTGCAGAAGATGCTCTAGATAGCAACTTTTTGTGTTTTTTTTTAGTTGCCGAATGATGCGCAAGCAGCACTGTAGATATTCATAGGCCACAAAGATTGCAAAGGCAAGCTACATCATTTAGATAGGGCCTTGTATAATCTACATGATTTGATGTGAAACTTGGCTAGCTCCAAGCTGCTTAATTGGCTTTCACACTTAATCGTTTTTTCTCCATCTTTGGAAAATGTATACTACTACAATTGAGGCATCTTTGACTTCGTTAAGACTTGATTTCTTGCAGTAAAAACCATCAATCGTGATTATATTTTGAAATTGTTTCTCAATAGTTACAAAACGCTCACCATTCGAACGCCAATCCTCTATGATTGGCATGCGCGCGGTCCGTAGGTACCAAACGATCGATTCTCTAGTCGCGCGCTTCGCCACTAGAGCCATCCTGCAACATTTAATCACCGCATTAGGTTGTGTTTTCTTCAGTTGATTTAGATTCATTTGTTTTTTACAACATCTTCACAATTGTTATTTGATGAGCGAAGCGAAGACTCTTCAATTTCAACCGGGGGGACCCCCCCAAAAATTTAGCTCGGGTGTTTTTTTTTCCCCGTATGTTTGTTTTTGCTCTCTACCGAGCAAACGGCATATCCGATTCTTGATAAAAATTTGAGAGGACGCCTTAGCATGCTACTGAACTTAGACTTGCTACGTTTTTGGGTACAATCGAGAGGAAATATTTCTCGTGGAATATCGTACTTTAAAATACGATTTTTTTTTTTTTTTTTCATTTTTTCGTGCGATATTTTCGAGGTGACATTTGGGCCGATTCTGACCAACGGGTGGGACTACAACGTTCATATTCACATGGACATTAAGGTAATGTGATGTATGCTTTCTGAAAGAAAAAGTTTGAAACAAATAGCCAGAATCTGTAGAATAAAGCTTTTTAATATAGTTTTTGATTTTTTGTACGATATTTTCGTGCCATTTGGGCCAATTCTGACCAAACGGGTGGGGCTTACAAGTTCTATTATACATGGACATTACGGTTATGGTGATGTAGACCTTTTGAAAGAAATTAGTTGAAAAAGCTAGCCAGAATCTCATAGAAATATAAAGCTTTAAATATAACGTTTTTTACCACGGGGGGTAATAATACCATTGACAGAACAATAGAAACTTGACAACAATCACCTATGCGTAGGCAGCAAAACAAAGCACTTTGCAAAAGTAAAGATATCCCCGCAAACTAAACACTTTAAAAAGCTCATCCCATCAACGTCGCGGGACTTTGCGTTTTCCTAGTTATCCAACCACTAGAATCAACAATCCAATCATTAATTGTTCACAGTCAGCACCACTACTCAGTACATCGCCAAAAACCCTATATTATGTGTTTAAAAAAGAAGGGCGGTAATCCAAAGATACCTGGGACTTTTCTCAAGTTTTTTCTAGCTACGTGCTGCTTAGGCAATCGCCTCCTTCTGCACTCAAAAGTTTTGGAAGGCTTTTCCTCTTTTTAGAAAGAGAGCGAAAAAGCTAGAAAGCATTTGTGTTCCTTTGCGTCGCGGAAAACTCAGTAGAATCCCATGAAAGGTTTTGGGGAAGCCTACTAGATTCCAACTGTGGATTCAATTCATCACCTAATTCAAATGAAAGGTTCTCCCCCATTCTTTCAACACGTATTATTTTCCCATTAATTCCTTATTAGTTTTAATAGAAATGAATGAAATAATTAAGCAGGCGTCACTCGTTACAACGTGACTGAAATCTTTTTAATAATTTTATACATGGAAAAAACATAAGCTTTATTTCCTTAATTACTCAATTAGAGGGTGTAATATAGTTTTAATTCCCTTCCAACATCCTATTACCGTGTACCGTAACTCTTGATTGTTATCATCTGTGATTATACATTTCTGATAGTTACATATACAAATTTAGTAGTTTTTTAAGTAATTTTAAACATCTATTATTAATTACATACATTTACATATATTTTGCATATTTTAATGCATATGATGGCTTGAAACAAGTTCAGATGGAACTGTGAGGCAGTCGACTTGTGTATAAGGATATAAAAAGCCTGTAAAAGATTCAACCAGAGGTATCACAACACAAAATTGCTGCTCTCTTCAATTCTATAATCAGACAATTTTGTGGTACAAAAGTTGGTCACATGATAGACTTAAGGCTATTCCACCGCGTTTTTCTAAGTTTCCAAAATATGCTCCTTCCTTCGTCAAATATAGTGAATGGCTTTTAAACCTGGCTATTTTAGAAAATAAAAAATATTTTTTTCAAATTTTTCTGATCGTACACGGCCAATATACCACCTTCAAATTATTTTCCAACTTTCAATTTCGCCAAGGCCACACCATTCAACAACGTAGGGTTTGTTGTGTTTTTGTGACATTATTTTCAACTGTTTTTTTCAATGGACTGACTTGAGAGAAAACAGATTTATTTTAACAATTGTCTTTCCCCCCTGGGGGGACGAATTTTTTCGTTTGGGCGTATTTTTTACCCGATTTGTACCGCCAAACGAAAAAAATTCGCAGGAAGGACAATTGTTAAAATAGACTGTTTCCTCTCAGTCAGTCCATTAGAAAAAGCAGTTTGAAAATTAATGTCACAAAAACACAACACCCCCACGTTGAATGTTTGCCTTGGCGAATTGAAGTTGGAAATTATTTTGGGGGGGGGGGAGGTGGCTATATTGGGCCGTGTCCCGGATCAGAAAAACTTTGAAAAAATATTTTTGATTTTCTAAATAGCCCGGTTTTGAAAGCCATTACTATGTTTTGACATTGGTAGCATATTTTGGAAAAATAGAAAAACGCGGTTCGAATAGCTTAATCCTGTCAAATAAGAATTTTTGGATGAAAAATTGCGATGTCTCTGAATTTTGCAGAGGACCTTCCGTAAATAGACTTATCAACATACTAAACTCCCCTACAATCGGACTGCAGCTTCGGGTACCGCCATTTGTAAATGGCTGCCAAAAAGTGTTTTGTTATCGAATATCTCCAATTCCGTTTGGAGATAGAAACAAAATATCTCAATGACAAAAATATTCCCCATTGAATTCCCTACACATCAGGTGTCTTCTACTAGTTTTGGGTAGGGGCAAAGGTTACGTCCACAAATTCGTGGTTTAAATGTTGCTCATTGGAGTACCAGCTTATTTCCAAATTTCACAGGGTCCAGCATCAAACAATGCCCGGGTGGGGTGGAATCCGTAAGAACTCGATTTAAATACAAAAGGACTTTTGTACGGGGTTCATGAAAGCTTCCATTAGTATTTTTAAAAAATCAGTTTCTGCGAAATCGGATTTTGCCATTTACCCGGAATTTTGGGTTTTTTTCCATTGTTGAAATTCCTAAACAATGCCATATTTTACTGTCCCTTATTAAGCACTAAATAGCATTGGAGGAAAATTCTTCCTAGCACATTGAAATGACTTAAATAATACCGATTACAACCAAAGTTTAAGTCCAATAATACTGCTAATTCCTAAATTTCACAATATGAATACTGTTTTTCGTGCTGTGTTTACACATCTTTTTGTTACATAATTCACTATTGATGTTGTGGATATTATGGAATAATGCAGCCATATTGTATTTAAACTTTGGTTTGTAATCGGAATCATTATTTGAGTCATTTCAACTGTGCTAGGAAAATTTTTTCCTCCAATGCTATTTAGGCTTCATAATGGACATCCAAAGGGCATTTTTGAGGAAATGCCAACAATACACGGAAAAACCCAAATTCGGGTAAATGGCAAAATTCGATTTCGACAGACCTGATATTTTTAAAACACTAATGAAGCTTTCATGAACTCCCGTAATAAGTCCTTTTGTCGTATGTAAATGATTTCTTAACGGTATATTACTCGGGGCATTGTTTGATGCTGGGCGTGAAAATTTGGAAATAATCTGGTACTATCCATGAGCAACATTTACACCACGATTTTTTACGTAACCGTTGCCGCCTACCTAAAACTAGTAGAAAGACACTGTTTTGTAGGGAATTAACATGGGAAATCTTTTGTCATTGAGATGTTTTTGTCTATCTCACAATATTGGAGATATGCCGATATCAACACCTTTTTGGCCTGCCATTTTTCCAATATGTCGGCCGAAGCTCCATCCGTTGTAGGGGAGTTTTAGGTATGTTTAATAGTATTATATAGGAAGGTTTCTGCAAAAATTCAGCGAAATCGCAATTTTTTTCCTCAAACGTCAATATACGATCTTATTTGCAAGGATTAACTAGGAAATTTACTTAATTAGTTTTAAGGTCAGAAGGTCAATCCGGGCAAGTATTTAAATCTTTGGTCAAATAGTGATTTTAAAATTAACAAGCGACTTTTTAATGAACTACGTATTACTGCTCATTTTTATAGGCATCCCTCGAGTAATGGCGCACCCTTCATGTTGACCCTCAGATTTGAAAGAGTAGGATATGGAAACTATTGATAAATGGCTTCACATTAATGGTCGCACCCCCACTTTTTGAACCTTGACAATTTCAATATCCGAAGCCTATACTCCGCATAAATACAGTACGATATGTTTGGCTTCGTATTTCGTGTTCTACTTTGGTGGCATACCTTTCCTTTTTGCTCAGCCCCCCCCCCCCCCCCACAAATCCCTACTTCCAGTTTTGAGCCTTCCATACCAGTTAGCTTTGATATTCGCTCTTTGCCAATTGTATAAGAAAATTCTGATTTTTTGTGACGAATTCTAACGGCTCGTTATAAAGAACCATTACATTGTTTTTCTTTTTTCAATCTACTCTGCTATATTTTACGAACCAGCGCATTTTCATAAAAAAATTACTATCAAAGGTGACAGTGTTTGTTCAATTCACGACCTCAGATTTAGTTTTTACATTTGATTTCATAACATATTTGAGTTCCCTATGAATCGATTTAATGTAGAAATGGTGCCATATGCCACAATCTGTCAAAATTTTGCAAATCTACTACAAATTAAATGCCGTCTTTAATATGGAGCGGCCCAAGACAAATGGATTGAGAACCAAACAACTCTCGGCCTTCACAATGCACAACCTAGGTATATGCCCAAAAAATATTGACGTACCTCTTTACAACACTGCACAATTTTGTGCGGGGATGGCCGCCAGACTACAAAGTATATTTTTCAACATATAAAATTAAAATTGTTAAAAGAACTGTTTAACCACTTAGATTTTGTTTTATTTTATGTATGTGTCTTTGTAACTGAACTAAGGATCGACAAATAACTTAAATCCACACTCAAAGCAATTAATATCGATGAAACTCGGTACCAATAATCATGATGTTATATACAATTGTTATTCCTTCTGCCCCCTTTCAATTCATAGTATTACTTCCAACTTTGTTTCCCGAGAATTCTGAAATTTGCGCTCCTTGGCTGGGAGCGGGGAAAGGGAGGGAGATGGCGTAAACAACTTAACAAATTTAGTCTCCCCACCGCACACAAAACTGGCGTATCGGGCAAAGCAAGAAGGGGTAATGCTCGGGTAATGCACCAACAAATGTGCCAGCGCCTGATTTATTGCGCGCACCGGCTCACTTCTCGCGATTATCACACTGGTTCAGGTCAACTTCCATTGCTGTAATGGGATTTAGTCATCACGCTGGCATCGATAAATGCAATATAAAATCTCCAGTTGTAATCCTTATCCGAAAGTTTTTTCTTTTGTATGGTAATGAATAACATTGCAACCATTTACTAATTTTTAATATTTTACACAGTAGGACCATATGCTACCAAATTGTGTTTCTCCGTGATAATGCAATACCCAATTTCATTTGGACTGAACAAAACAATATAATTAATGTTTACAAAATATAAACTCCTAGTCCTATAACACTAATCTCTCAATACATACTGAGCATAGCAAGGCGCGTAACAAGCTTATCTCTTTACATAATTATACATAGTGCATATTATTTTTTTCCGGTATCTAAACAAATCGCGTTTGCTATTCAACTCATGATCTCTTAGTTTTCATGCTGACCTTTCGCCCTATATCGTCATAACCAAGAACAGCAAGATTTTTGATGTGTAGTGTTGTGTTCTATCGCTACAGAGGCGGAGGTTCTCGGTTCGTACCCTATCGGGTATAGCTAGTTTTGAATTGTTTCACTTCACGGTCACTTCAATTCAACGAGTTATTACACAATCACTGTTTGGGATAAAAGTCGGTAGCGTCCCACAACCTGCCTCAGAGACGTTATTTGTAATACTGTCCATTCCATTTATTACTCTTGATGACTGTTTATGACGTTACCCACTTTACGATTTAAACCTATTTTCAAAAACGGGGAACTGTGGTTTCACGAACGTGTTTACTTTCTTTGAAAGTATGAAGATGTTGTATTTTATTACACTCGTTTCGTTATTAATATGATAGGTAAAAGTAGCCTAACTTGTAAAACCTCTTTCGAGTTGTATTTTATTGATATAGACACTAACCGCACAAACAATAACCACATGCCATACTTTAATACATTTCAACAAACTTCCTCGCGTCTGATGAAGAGTAGCCTCTTGAAAAATGTGGCACACTTTGTCAGGTAAGTGTTTTTTAATTTAATATATCTTGCGGTACAAACATCTTTTGGTTGGATGGTGTATTTATATGCCTATATTTAATTAATTGTATCGTTTTCAGAATGGGGGGGACGTGATTTAATTTCTTTTAGAGCAAGGCACGTACACTCAAATGTGTATTGTGTGGCTCGTTGGTATGTGGTTAGCGTCTCTGCTTTCCAATGCAGAAGGTCCCATGGTTCGATTCCCGTTAAGTCAGAAAGTTTAACTGCTGATTTGCATCAGTTTATTGTCTTAAGGAATTTGTAAACGGTGACTTTGGAGCCGTCCTAGCCAGCGATGCACATAATAAATTTAAAGTTGTTCTGAATCGACTTGTTGATTGCTGGCTTTGACCCACGGGTGGTTCGCACTGTCCATACCACTGATTGCTATATTTCTTATTAAGAATATCGATCTTTGGTTGGTTATTCGATGCTCACCTTTCTGTCGTGATTGCTTCCGGGGCCTACAGGGTTTGGATTGGTCGCTTGGTTACTGTCCCCCCCTGAAAATCGAGTTATATGACTGAATGGGTAGACAAAATATGATTTATTTTATTCGTTTTATTATAATTCTACGCTACGCGCTCAAAAAGAAACTTCCATGCAATATGCCTTCTCAGAACGATATTCCTCGTTAAGAAAGTTTTTTTTTTTTTACAATAACAAGATATTTAAAACGTATTTTCACATAAGATTGACACATTCGACAGAAATATTAATAGTAAATAATATACCGAAAACACCAAGATAAAAACCAATAAAAGAGGTTTTGTGGTCATTGCGAGACTACGGATACCTATTAAAATACATTGCAAATAGTCGCCAACAAATACACTGAAAAAACTCCCCAAAAAATCGTAGTGGTTTTTTTATATTATATGCGTCACACACAGAACATGTGTTACACTCGTGAGTTAGGATTATTACACATTAGGTACTAGACCTTGGAGGATTCTTATTTACACATATGCACTATAGAATTAGGTACATTGAGTTCAGAACTATGTACATTCACGTGCACTCGCGACAGAAATACGTTAGTATGTGAAATGTTGTATAGTAAAAGCAAATAACGCAGGGCACAATAATTATATATTTTATTATTAACGGTAGAAAAACTAAATGTTACAATGTGATTTATGTTCACGTGTTCATTTGTTTTGTTTCTTTGAATTCTTCCGGCCACACTTTGGCAAAGGTCATTCACACGTAATGAAGAGATTTAGATCTGTCATTGTAAAAACTGACGAATGTTAGGTTTTCTACGTAGATGATTTTGTCCTTGGATTTTCGATTGTTTTGACACAGTTTTTTGCCAAATTAAAGTAAAATGGAAATCACTATGAGTATAAGGTTCAGGGTAATCGAGACGATTGCAGTTTGCATTGGCAGAATAACAATCGAAAAGGTGTAGGACATTAAAATTTATTATTCAATATAATTCAATATTTGTTTTAGTAATCATAATAACTCATACATTGAACTTACCCCGAGCAAATACCATTATTTATACTACCCGGAACAATATTAAAATCGTAAATATTCAAAATAAAAAATTAATGATCTGAACAAGTCTTGGAAACATCATGTGTGCAATATAGCGATCATGTAATTTTATTACAAAAAAAAAACTCGCACGTCCACTCTCAGGGAAAAATGTGGCTATGTACGAGATATAAGAATGTTAGATTATTCAGAGAAAACAACAGAATGTAATTTTTATTGCATGAGGATATTTCTTCCCCTATGTTTCGTAAAGTTACGTTGAACTGCAATTGAGACGCTCAGCGTGGTGTTTAAATTAGCGCCAAGCCTCTATGCATGATATCGTTCCTGTGTTAATAAAAAACAAGTGTTCCAATAAGGCTAAAAAAGAACATAATTGCACAAATCGAGAGTCTTCCCACCCAATGTAAAAGATGTCATTTCAGTGGACCGGACTTTCATTAAAGGAGATCCGAACCACGACGCCCAGCGATTGGCGAATAATCGGACATTTGAAGAATCGTGTTCACAGATTACCAGAGTCATCCTCGGATGAGGTCAGCATAGAGGCATAAACTGCACTTCGGAACAACCATTTACAACTTCTTGTGGGCTTCGTTGTAGGAACGTTTCAAAGCCACATCTCAGTGGATGTAATGCGATACCCTTCCATGGATTATGGGTTGATTCAGCCAGTGGCGTAGACAGGGGGGGGGGCCGGTGGGCGCGATCGGCCCCCCCATGATTGTTTAAAAATTAAAAATTCAATTATTTTATTATTTTATTATTTATTGTGCACGCACCAAATTCAATCTAAACCTGATTTCAAAATTTTCGCCTGCGGCCGCTATTTATTTAAAACTCCCAGTAAAACACAATTTTTCTTTACATTGTCCAGAACTCTGAGAATGTGTCTGCATCAGTGTTATTCCGATTTATTTAGTTGTCCTAAGTAAATCGTGTTTGTTTTTTTTTAAAACTAGATAGGAATAGACGTTTATCAAATAATAAACAAATAAATAAATAAATAAATAAGTAAATAAAATGCAAAATTGAAAATAAGATCAAACGGTTTAATATGTTGCAATGTAGGCCAATGCTGTCAATTGTAAGCTCGACATGACGACAAAACAAATTGACGCACACAAACTACATTGTTTCGGTATTGCATTCCGCCCACCACTTTTTTTTTTCTAAAACTCACCAAATGCACGTCTAAAACCTGATTTTCAAAATTTTCGCGCCTGGGCTCTGTTTAGGCCCCCCGTGCGTCCGCGCTTAGTCCCTTTCCCACGCCTGTACATGCCTGCGTAATCAGCCCCCGCCATGATTATGTCCTGATCCGCCACTGATTCAAGCCGGGAATCGAACCACGACCTTCTGCGAATAGAAGCAGTTGCCTCTGCATTGGATTTAAAATGGCTGTATTGTTCGGAATTAATAAAGATATAAGCGTCCGATGTTTTGGCTTTTTATGAAGCAAAAATGTTTAACCTTGTTCATCTGTCCATAACATGCATTATTAGAATTCATAAGTTAGCCCATAATATTCACTTTTAATTAACATCTGCAAATTGACTACTTTTGACGATAACACGAGCAAATATCAATTCAGAAACGAGATTCAAACGTATTTTTATAAAACGTATAAGTCTTAGTGGTCTGACAAAAGATAATTTTTTCAAATTTTTTATTGTAATGCAATTAAAAAATAATTATTACATTTTATTAATTAACAGTTTTTGTTTCGTTTTCATGACATAAATTAGAAAAAAGACGCTTGTCATGCATTGCATTTTAGTTGTAGTAGTGGAATGCTTTTTAAATTTTTTATGATATCTTTAACCGTTTGGGTGGTACAACTTAAGTTCGTTCTCAAACTTGGAAAAAAAATCGTCCGTCATGGAGCGCTTCGCCGCTTGGAGTGGCATGTTTGGAACTCCGCGTGCCGACATCGAACCCCGTGGGAAAGACAAATGCAAAAATTTGAAACAGAATTGAAGCAATTGTTTTACATGTTACAAGATATGCAATTCACATTAAACATTGTGTGGCCGTTACGTTCTACTTACCGAGGGTACCGAGAGTTAGTTCAATACTGAAAATGTGTCTAGCGTGAATCTGAGGCGCGCAACTCAACAATGGTCCCCTGAACATTGCTTGCAATTATTGTGAAACTGTAACGTTGAGATTAAATAATCTATAAACAATGAAGTCCAGACCTTTCAGGAGTGTATACCAGTACTTCATTATCGAATGAGATATGATAAAAATCTATTGTTTTGTTACACGTTGTCGTTTTATTACCTATTGTTTGACAATAAATCAATGATTCGTGGATCTTAACCATACTTTGGGCATCAGGGGGGGACAAAATGCGTCGTTTAGTAATTTATTTGATATACAATAATATTCAGAAATGGTCTCATCTAATTAGTCTTAAGGTGGTTTCGTGTTTATTGAAACACGTGTTAATTACTTATATCATTGCAAATGCAACCGCTATATCTAACGTTATTTAATTTGTTATGATTATAAGCCATTCGGCGAATATACGTAATAACGTATTCAGTACAAATTGGCTACAAAAAATACGGGCTCCTCATTTGTCGTGTTTTGTTAGCTGAATTTCTACGAGCAGCGGTTTCTCAGTATTTTGCAATGACCTATCCAACGATGGGACCTGTCTAGTGTCCATCACCGCCTAATGGAGGTATTCATGCCAGGCGCATTCATCCTTGGATTTGGTGTTCAGAATTCGACCGCGGGCCAACCACCTTGTCACTTTTCTCTGTCTGCAAAGATTTTGACAATGTGGGTTCCTTCCAACGAAAGCATACACACTGTTTTTTGCTCTCTTCAGTGTCACCTCACGTACTTCGAATGTGAGAGAGTTAAAAAAGAACATTGTGTGTGGTAGTCTAGGAGTGGAGAAGGAACTGGAACAAAAAATATAAACACAACGGTTACGGTGAAACACCTCAACTGACATAACTAAACTACCATACAGGATTCTGGTGACCAAACACATCACCATAGTCAAAAATGCTTCGTATTATGCGTTGACGTATTAGTCAGGGGCGGCTCTGTATAGGTGCACAGGTGCACGTAGCACCCCCAAATATTTGCGCGCACTAACTTTCCAATTTAAGGTTCAGAAGCCAATCTCGTAATATTCCCAATAAATCGTTGGATTGTTTGTCTGGATATTTTGGTTGGCCCGAGGCAAGGGCATATTCGGCAAAAGTCATTCTGCAGTAAAGTGCCTGCCGGCTGGGGGATGAAACACGTCTGAGTGTGGCCCGACATTTTTACGTGGTTTTAACACGGAAGGCCCAAACAAGCCTCAGGTTGTCTTTTGTTTATACAACGTCTGGTATAGCTGGTTTTTTGTGCACGTGCACAAGGGTCAAATCCGTTACTATACCATTCAAACGAGCCTTGGTATTGTGCTCGCGCCATTTCTTCACCCCACTCTCCAGGTCACCTGTCGTAGTCAGTGAAAGTTGTTCTCGACAGGGTTGGTGAAGTTGAAGATCACGCAGTTTTCAAGTGAGCGAAAAGTGTTACAAATTAATTATGTGCCGTGAAGTGAAAATTCCTATAATAGACTTCCTTAATTAGCGATCGAAAAATAAACAGTTTTTTTAAACGATACATGTGATGTTTGATGCGCGCGTGTCGGAGGAGATGAGAGACATTTTCCGGGTGGTAATATTTTAATCAGCATATAATAATAATTTTTTGGATTTTTCTACAATTAACAATTAAGTACATATAGGGGAGTTTTTTCCCGACCAATAAAGTTCGAAAAATATACTCTAACGTCCGTTTTCCCCCCGGTACTTCAGACCATTATGTCTGAAAAAAATTTAGCCTCCGGCGGCCTGGGTCTGTGCCCAGACCCCTTGTTTCCCGCAGAATGACTTCGAAATTATGTGCACCCCCACAATAATAACTCACGAGCCGCCCCTGGGTATTAGTGCTTAATTATTTTTCACATACGTAATAATTGTATTTGCATAGTAAACTGGTTTGGGGCTTGAATTTCTATTATTTTTTTGAAAATTGTATTTGCTTTATTGCAAGGTTCGAGTTGGTGGGGGTGTTGATTTACTCTCATTTCTTTAATTAAATATCACAGGGACACAGGGCATAGTACCACTAATTTTGTGTAACGGCCATGGATGATTTTGATAATAATTAATTTTACTTTATTCGATCTTTTAGGCCCCCTAAATTATTTTTCACATACCTAGATTTTTATCGTTTTTTTTGTTCGCTCACTCGTCCTAATGAAGAACATAGCTTATAACTTTGTGTACAAAACCTTTCTTATATAGGGTAGCTACAAAAGTTTTGTGACTTTTGTCCGAGGAAGGAAAATTGTAAATAACCTTATCCCGTTATCCGCCGTAGTTTAGATTTCGTTTTCTTGTTGCTCTGTTCATGTTCAAGTTCAATGTAACGTAAAACATGGTCGTTACTAGCTGGGCCAACGACAATGGTCCATAATACCCTGGCACAAACGAATACGTGAGAATCTAGGGTGGCGCTTCACCTGGCTCTACTATAGAACTATTCCAACAATTTTGGCTTCAACCTGTTCGTCATATTGCACAACGCCTGTGATCATGCAAGTTTAATGATTGAATTTGTTGTTTTTTTGTATTATTAGTTTCTTCTAAGTGTACAAGTATAACAAAAGTAAATTTAAAATAGGTTAGTCATAATGAAAAAATTACTTAAATTGTTAATTTACTTTCCAAGCAATAAACATAATATGTTCCATGGTACACTCAACTAGACATTTCATTGGTTACCACTTTGCGATACATCTGTTAGGTGCGGTTGTTGTGAAGTGATCAATGAGTCTATTCTACTGTTGAGAAATCGTTTATTCTGAATTTTGGGTCTGGGTCCGGGGGGGGGGGGGGGGTCCCGCATTTGTTGATACCATTTCAAACCGGACAACATAACGACCTCCGACTGAGTGGCCGATGCCCGCCAAAAGCTGACTGGCTAGTGTTGTTTGCACCGCGTAAGGGTCCCCCGAGCGTGATTCTTATCTCCCTGTCGGGCAAAGTTTCTACCACACAATCATAATTTTTTATTTTATTGTGTCCTTCAATAAGATGATACGAAGTTTTTGGTGACCCTAGGCGTTAGTGGGCGGGGGGGGGGGGGGGTATAGTAAGTCCCCTTCCCCCGACCGCGGGCTCCTCGAACGAATTGTCTAGACTCGTCTTACAAAGTCTCCGGCTGTGAATGCTGTGAAAATAGAAGTTGAGCAAGCTTTTTATTCTTTCTCCCTAGTTTCGCTTTTAAAATAAGTAAGATCATTTCGCCTGTTGACGAGCGCCAACCCAACGATTTTTGTGGTAAAAAAGTAAAATTTTTAAACTCGAAATCATAAAAAAAATTCCCTTTCGCCATTGAATTTGGTTCATGGCCAAGCCCATTTTTTTATGATTTCGATTTTAAAAATTTTACTTTTTTTACCAAAAAAATCGTTGGCTTGGCGCTCGTCAACAGGGGGAAAATGATCTTACTTATTTTAAAAGCGAAACTAGGGAGAAAGAATAAAAAGCTTGGCTCAATCTTTCTATATCTCCAGCATTCACAGCCGGAGACTTTTGAAGGAGAGCTTGGCTGCCGTTTTTTTTTTACAAATTATTGTATTTGGTTGGATTTTGATTACTTCTAGGTGGCAGTGCATTATAGAATTCGCGCGGCTTTTCGTTGCCATGGCAACGTTACTTTTTTTATAATGTAATTTTCCATTTACACTACTTATCGAATCAAAAAAAAATTAACATATTCGTGACCGACGGACATTCTAAAGGGATTGGCCACCCACAGATTTTGTCGCCGTTTAGTTTTGAAAAAAAAAACTTTCGATTAACATTAATGTAAACTTTTAAACTTTTTGAACGATTTTGCCACAAAAAACTAATGGCATTCAATCGAAAACCCAAAGCTTGCAGATGGTCAAAATTTCAAATCGATCCGACCCTCCGTTCCGAACGTTATGGCGAGACCATAAAAAACCAAAACAAAAAAAACAAAAAAACAAAAAAACAAAAACCAGTGACTAATTTTTTCCGGCAGAGTCAATGGAAACGCTCGTTTCGCTCGCTTAAATATTACACAATGAACACAAACTATTAAATCCAATACCAAAAAAACCACCTATTTACCAAATATCCGAACAATAACATCAATAGTTTATTTTTAGTTTAGTTTAAATTTTATTCACTTTGATCATACATTTTAGGTAAGATATACTTCTCAGAGGGAGAGAGTGTGAATAACTATAGCTAGTTTACATCATAATTGTATTTACAACAGTATAAATTAGGCAATGTAAAAAAAAAATTAATAGTAAATGCAGTAAATGATATTTAAAAATAATACTAAGTAATATAATGTAATATAATCTAATCCCTGGTACCATGGTAAGTTATAGTAATAGTTAGCATTAGTGATTGATTATTGTTGGTACATTTGATCATTGTGGTGACGAAATGAAAGGGAATAATTAAGGTAATCTTTAAGATTGTAAAATATATTTTCCTGTAGGAATGCCTTAAGTTTAGTTCTAAAACTAGTATCATTTACTGTATTTATAACATGGAGGGGCAGATTGGTTGAATATTATTGAGGCTAAGTACATTGGGTCCTTTTGAAAATTTACTTGAGTTAGTGATGTAATGTGAATTTGATGATTGGGATCTTGTATGGTAAGTATGGACAGTGGAGTTCGAGGAAGATTTCTGCTTATCTGGACAAATATGGAAGCAATTGTATCAACATTGTAAGAGTGGATACCCAATTTGGAGAAATTCTCTGCATGATTTCCTTGAAACCCTGCAATAATACGTATGCCCTCTTTTGTAGCAAAAATCTTGAAGCCTGATGTAC
>JAMZAV010011893.1:0-19985 GCA_024449915.1 Sweltsa coloradensis
TGAGCGATGCATTTGTCTTAAATACGTTTTTGCACACCACTATATACACCACTCATTACGCTGGCTCCGTCGTATCCCTGGCCACGACATTTGTCTAAAGATATTTCGTGTCCTTCTGTTATTTTTTAAGAATCTGCTTAGACAATCCATCTGCACTCCGATCATGTGCCCAGTGAAACCCAAGGAAACTCTCTTGAATGCTTATTTCAATTGGCTTGCTATTGTCATCTTTAAGTATTGTAACATACCGAATAACAAGACTAAGTTGATCCTTCTTAGAAATATCTTGTGTGGTGTCTGCAATAATACTATAAAACATTGCACTCTTAATTTCCGTAACAATTTGGCAATACAAGTCTTTTGAAAGCACATTTATCAACTCATTTTGAATTGCAGGGCTCAAGTATTTAATTGTTCGCTTTGGTTTATTTATTAGCTCATGCATGATAGGATCAAACTCTGCTAATAATTCTACTTGGGTTAGGAAATTACCATTATAAACTTCCCCAATTATTTCTCGGTGGCCTCGAAAAGCCTGTGCGTTGCACGCTAAACTAAGTGTTATTTTCACTAGCCGTTTGAGAACTTCGCGCCAAAACGATGTTTTTCGTGCAGTTTCTTTTTCTATTTGTTCGTCTAAAGTGCCGTGCTGCTTCCACTGCACATAGATCATGCATGATAAGCCGTGAGTCTTAGAATCAACGTGCTTCTTGATTTTTTTTGACAGTCCTTGCCAATCATTTAAACCTTCACTCCAAGATGGGCGATAACTAGGATCACTCCTGTCACCGAAAAGCCAACATACTTCACAATACGCCACATCTAGTTTGGGCGAATAACAAAGCCAGGTTACAGGAAGAGTCAAACCCGCTTGTGTAGTTGTGGTAGGCCTATAGTATTTAGTTGAGAATGATCTGCCTTTGCTGTCTTTGGGAAATGGGCCTAGTGGCTTGCAGGAGCCAGTTTCTACAATTAACCTTTTAATGTTAGAATCACTTATGTCCACAGAATAATTACCTCTATCAGTTGGATATTCACTCTTCAAGATATTCAAGATTAGGGGGGTGAAGTCTGGCGCGTCCGCAAAGAGTATTTAGTGTTTAAAAACTCTTTTCACGTGCCCCCTGGCTTATACGAAACGACTGACAACAAGGATGCCAGCGCTTGATAACCGGAGAGATAAGTCTAATAGGAAGATGGATAGAACAAAATGCCCCTCTAGGGGCAATAAATGTACATTCTTATTCTGGAACGCTGGTGGAATCACCAAAGATAAGTATGTTGAATTTAAAAAAGTAATCGCTGATAGAAATGTGGACGCATTCGCAATAACGGAAGCAGGTGCTATTACTGAAGACTATAAAATGACGAAGCTTATACACAAGGATTTACGATGTACAAACTAAAAAGACAAAGGAGAATCTCTTCAGGCATCCTAGTTGGTGTCAGGGTGGGGATCACTTGCCGTTCAAAGAAATACACGCAATGGAGGAAAACGACAAAATCGAGATTGTTCAAATGGAAATATGGAAAAATGGCACCAAGACAAAATTCATCATTGTATATAACCCACCCAGAAATGAAACAAAACTACTAGACTTAGTCGATATAGACAGCAATGCAATTTTAATTGGGGATTTTAACGCACCAAACACACTTTGGAATTATAAACAACGACACGAGTAGGATCGATTTTAGAAGAATATGTAGACAGCAATCCGCTAATATTGGTAAATCCAGAGGACCCATTCACTTTTCTGTCATACAAAGGAGACCTTTCAAGACCTGATCTAGTTTTTACCCATGCCAATCTACAAGAAGAGGTTAAACAAGAAAATCTGGAATCCCCTACTGGAGCAGGTCATAAAATGATATTAGTCACTAGAGAAAAAGGAAGCAAAGAGGAAGAGGATACAAAGTGCACATGGAATTTCAAAAAGGCAAATGGAGAGGGTTTAGACAAGACACAGAAAAGGCATTTGACGAGAGGGAGGCTGAAGAGGACATAGACAGGGAGAATGCACAAATATAAAAATAATACAGGATGCAGCTGAAAAACTATACCTAGAGCAAAGCAAACGGTTTTAAACCATTTTGGAATAATGAACTCTCAGTGCTCAAAGATCAGAGAGATGAGCAAGGAAGAAGGCTGAGAAAACACAAAACATGGAAGATATGATAGAGCTAAGGAAAGACAAGCAAAACTAAGAAGGGCCATACTCGAGAGCAAAAGGAGGGCATTAGAAGAATTTGTAGAAAATATTGATTACTACCAAAAGGACGGAAAAGGGCACATACATTCTTCTCTAAATTAAATAACCAAGAAAAAAGATCAAACAAAAATGAGTTATTAGTACACAATGGAGAAGAAATACACGATGATAAGAGGAAGGCAGAAGTGATATGTGAATTTCAAGCTAACAAGCAAAACCAAAGAAAATAAGCACACTAAAGTAGAATTCCAAAAATTTGTGGATGACATAAAAGACCCATATAACTCACCTTTCATAATGAGCAAATTGGAAGAAGCACTAAGAAGGCTTAAAATTAAAAAATCACCGGGAGTCGACCTGATATACCCGGAATTTCTAAAGAACCTTGGTAAGGAAGGTAAAAGTGCAATACTAAATCTCTTTAATAACATCTGGAAATACAATATTCCGATATATGGAGGAAAGCAGAGATAATACCACTGCTGAAAAATGGGAAGGATAGCTCAAAAGTCGAAAGCTACAGGCCAATAGCCTTAACATCGATGATGGCTAAAACAATGGAGCATATGGTCAACTATAGGCTAAAAACATTTTTAGAGTCGAATGAAGTGTTGGCAAAGGAGCAGGCAGGTTTTAGGCAGAACAGAGGACACTAGACCAGGTGGCATACTTGCAGCAGGATATTAAGGAAGGGTTCAATAAGAAGTTATCTACATTGGTAGTTTATGTTGATTTTAAGACTGCATTTGATATAGTAGATAGAGAAATACTTTTAAAAAAGATGAGAGAGATGGGAGTACCACACAACATTTACAGATGGAGTAAAACCAAGGCAGGAGTACCACAAGGGGCAGTAACAAGCCCTACTTACTTCCTGATATATATAAACGACTTGGCGCAATATATACAGGAAAAAAGCGAGGTAGAGATCAAGTTATTTGCAGACGATGTGGTGCTGTGGTATAGTGACAGAGACGTACAGAAAATGGAGTTAGAAAATGAACAGGCATTGCAAGCATTAGAAGAATGGACCAGGAAAATGGGATGGTAGTGAATGAAACAAAAACAGTATACAGTTATTGTACAACAGGAAGAACAATGCCCCAGTTTAACCTAAAATATACAGGAGTAAGCTTTAATATACGAAGAAGACCCAATCTATCTTGGTGTAATGATGGATAAGAAAATGACGATGTCTAGCCATATCGACAGAATGTGCCAATTAAGTAATAAAAGACTAGGCTTCTGAAAAGAGTATCAGGGGTAACGTGGGGAGCCAATGTCAATACGCTATCTACGACATACAAAACATACATAGGCCTACGTCCAGTGTTGGAATATGGAAATGCCATGTTGATTAACACTTCAAAAACACACTTGGACAAGCTCAACATTATCCAAATAAAGCCCTGAGGATCATAACAGGAAGAGAGAAAACCACACCTATCACCGCAATGGAAACAGTAGCTGAAGTCCCACCACTGGAAGCAAGGAGAAATGTAGCAGCTGGAAGCCTGTACGAAAAAATGGTTCGCTTAGATGTAGATTATTGGGACAGAGATCCCCAAGAAGGCCTTAAAACACAAAAAACATTCATAACTGAAGCTAGGAATGTAGTGGGAAAGTTAATGGGGGAAGTGATAACTGAAAACAGACAAGAAATAGGAAAAACCAAACATTCATATGTCATCATTGGAAATAAACCATCAACTAAACATTGAAGGAATTCAAGAGAAAAAGAAGAACTATCAAGAGGAGCATATGAGAAGTCTGGCACTAAGATTTATTCACAAAGAATACCCAGAGAAGGAGTGGCTGCATATATACACTGATGGATCAGCAACACCAGGAGAAGGGAATGCAGGTGCAGGAATACACAGTAGAGAGTTTGAGGAATCATTCCCAGCAGGATCAAATGGGAGTAACTTTGATGGGGAGATGAGAGCAATAAGCAAAGCGTTGGAGAAGATTGAATACTTTAGAGAAAGGAAAATGGTGATACTAACAGACTCAAGAGCATCTATCCAGGCTATAGTGAGTAGAGAAGAAACAGAAGCAGAAATAAGAAACTGCAAGATAAGAATCCTGAGGTTGATGAATGCAGGTAACACAGTTATGCTACAATGGATACCGGCACACTGCGGCATAAACGGAAACGAGAAGGCTGATTTCCTCACTAAAATGGGAAGTAAAACCAAGCAATTCATAAACAACATTTCATACAGATCAGCTAAATCCCATCTGAAATCAGCCAGCAACTCGGAGTAAAGAAAGCATGGAAGGAGAAAGGCAAGAATAAAATGTGGAGTGAGCTAGTTAAACAAGGAAAGGAGGAAATGAGAGGACAAACCCATTATAAAAGAAGAACTACAACAGCACAGTTTAGACTAGATACCGGCCATGACTTGCTAGCAAAGCACTTACACAGAATAGGTGTGATGGAGAGCAGCATGTGTAAGCTCTGTGGTGAAGGAATACAGGACAGACAACATCTATTTAGATGCGCTACATTGAAAGGACACTATGGGGAAATGCCAGGGGTATGGACAGGAGGGAACAGGAGTCCTATCTTTACTGGTTGTCAAGACACATGATGACATAAATATGTCGATGTGGGCATAAGAGAAAGAAGAAGAGATATCATTAATACTACACTCAGCAGTTTTATTTGAGGAAGAATTGTTCACTAAAACATGGTTTTCTGAAGTCTAGGGTTCACAAACACACGTGGCGATGTTTTCATTTCGAATGGGATCTATGTGCTTGATTAATAATACTTGATCCCCATTTTTCTTTTTCTTTTACGAAGGATGTACTTTCAGTTTTACTTGCCACACGCAGACGGTAAACTATCGATACCAATATCAATATGAATAGTTTTATTGTTCACTTGGTTATATCACTTTCACTGCTTTCAACTGGAACTAGGAATACACTGTTGAAATGCACGATGTTTTAAAAAAGACGCAATTTTTGAACATTTCTTCACTTCATTCTCGAACAATTTTTTCTTTCTTCTTTTTGCGGCACCACTTGTACTACTAATCATGATCACTATTCACTCCGATGTGTTTACGACCGAAGCCAAGTAAGAACTGATTTCTCTCAAAATTTTACATTCTGCAACTTGAAATCTAATAATTGGAAATTTCCTTCTTCCCAACGTCATTGACAGCCACCCTTTCATCATTATGAGGACGGGCTCCACTCTCGCATTCTTTCTAGGCCTATCGCTAACGTCTAGACGCTACCTGGGGCAGTTCCCCATTCATAATATCTATTGGAAGTGTAGGGATGAATGGGCTTTGTACCGGTACTCAACAAGCTATTTGGCTATAATCAAGATAGTAGAAAAGCAATTTAAAAGATAAGTGTTTGAAGCATACAAGATTCTCGTCAATACACATTCAAAGAGTGTCGACTTTTAATATTTGCGAGTTCTTATTATTCAAGGTGATGTTCACAAGCCAGTTTTTTTCAAGTCCAAGGGCCCACCCCTTTGTAAATGGGCCCCTAAATATGTCATTTCGGACCCGGGCCCTTAGTTACGCCACTGTGGACAGTGCAACGGAGTTACGTAGTGCAATATGGCGTCCCTTGACGTGCGATATTTGATTTGATGCTGGCCATGATTGCACGATTTTTTAACGGTCGTTCTCCATTGGCGATAGAACTAGATTGCATGACTTTTGTATGATCCTTAGGCTCTTGCGTCGTATCGATGAAGAGGCAAGTGCCTCTCTCTCTTAGTGCTGCTAATGCGCCACCGCCACTATAGCCTAGGGGGTTTGGGGAGGAAAGACCCGTGCTGGACAGATCCAGACATGTGCAGTAGTAGTTATTACTAAGGATTATTCATTCCCCCTCTCCCAAGAGGGGTTATATCTATGCAATGTATTGATCGAGTGAATAAAATATGAAATATGAGTTTAATACTCGATGAGGGCAATGGCATCACACGTTTCAGTACATGCCAATGAAGAACGCCATAAGTAACCTCACCTCACTCTCCTTAATTTTATTGAATTTTAGTGTGTAATGACTAATGAGGCGTGTGCCAGAATTTAGCCGCTAGATTAGGCCCTAGCTCTACGTAAGCGGGAAGAGGTCCCAACTGTAGTATGGCACATGTGGCAATCCTGTAATCCATATGTACCATGTCTAGCCTAATTGGGGCCCTACGTACATTACTAATTGTAGATTCTTTTACAGATAACGCAGGAAGATCCATTTTCCAAGTTTGTTTGCAAGAAGTGCAGAATGCTTGTGGATCAGTTTTATTCTTTCCGGGAGAGTTGTATGAACAATTACATACATCTATTAGGGCAAGAATGTTCACGTGTGACTGAGTTTGAGGAACTTATGACGGTGAGTTATTGTGAAGCCTTGTTTTACCTCTCAACATCAGGAACATGGCCGTAGGCATTGTAGCCCTAGGTGATGTAACGAATGTAAGTTCTGTGATAGCTTCACGTACGGTAGTCTACGCATTAGTATGGTGTCAATATGTGGCTGGGGCACTAAATAATCTTGTGAAGGTAGAGGAGGGTATTTTCCCCTGGATTCTTATCTAGGCCTGTTGTGTATTTTTCATTTGTCGTAGGCCTAAATGCATAGTGTTATTTATTGAATGAGTGTACTACGTCTATGGTAGTGAACTATCCCCCACACGGAGCTAGTTCTCTCTCACCGCATCTCAATGTCTATTCTTGACAATGACCTTTGAGCACTAGGTTTGGAGACAACAGTTCCAAGATCCAACAGATGGGAGCTCGGGGGACCTGACTTGCTACAATTCTTTGTACAAGATTTGGGAGGGGTTCGTAGTATGTAAGCACAGAATGTAAGGTTTGTGCAAGAAGAGTAGAGTTAGGCCTACTTTATGTACCATAGCATATGCTTTACAAATACGACTTACGTTTGTGTCTCCTCACCCCTTTCCACCATTTATGAAGGCCTACTTAAACAAATTGGAAGTTTGCCGTGCCGCCACTGCCTACACTGAAACAAAACCCAGACTGATCCTTTTTAATATGGATTTTGTTTCAGATTTCTTATGAGGCGGAGGGATGTAGCGACCCTAACACCAGACAAATTGAGCTTGGTGATCTTTACATAGTGGCACACAAATAGCTTAAGTCTTGCCTTAGAAAATGTACCCGGTAACTATATTATCAATCAAAATCAAATATGTAAAAGCGACTTACTAAAAGTGACACAAATTTTGTTACTTCCGACGGGCTTAATGTTAATGAAAACGATTCTGGTGATAGTAAGTTAACACACAGTTTTACAGACTATCAACCATTACAAGGTAAAGTTCAGTTGATAAGTAACAATGACATAGTGACTGAAAATGATGTAGAACCGGAAGATATAGACGAGGAAGAATTTGGCAACAGTGGTTCTGAAGTTGCCTATTTGGAGTTTGAAGAGATTACTGATTGTACCTCCCAATTCGTTAAGACTGAAGAGATGTTGGAGGTTCATCAATCGTCTGATAAAGATGACGAGGAGGATCCAATTTACTTACGACCAGATCGATGTCACCGAAGAACATCTACAAGAAGACGAGTTAGAAGCCCTAGTCGACCAAGGTTTGCGTATCAAGTGCAATGACTGTTTGGGAGTTTTCTTTACTGCGGACGACCTAAAGAAGCCATTACAAAGATGGACAGTGCCCGAGAGAAACGTGGACGTCGAAGGGAGGCGTCGAATTGTGGACGACGAGACGCAGGCGATGGACGGCGACGAAGCACCGCTCACCGAGGGGCGCGCGCAGTGGGGTGAGAAGCGCAAACACGCGTGCGAGACCTGCTCGAAGACGTTCAAGACCGCGGCGTCCCTACGCAACCATCGGCGCATACACACGGGAGAACGGCCGTTCTTGTGCAGCCTGTGCACTCAGTCGTTCTCGCAGAAGGGCGCCTTGCTGAACCACGAGCGGAAACACAGGGGGGAGTGGCCGTATTCTTGTCAAGATTGCGGCAAGGGTTTCTTCCGACCGTCAGACCTGGAGAAACACATCAGGTCACACACCGACGAAAGACCGTACCTCTGCCCCATCTGTTCAAAAGGTTAGTCATTAATAGAGGAAGTAGGTCTAGGTATGGAAAATGTTATTTTAGAAACTTAGTTTTGCAATTTAACCAAAATCTATAACAAAATGGCTATGCTCACCCAAATATAATATCTTCCCTTGATTGATTGCATGTATAGTAGTAAGCCTACAACTTCAAGGAAGCAGAAACTCCAGAAAGAGTTAAAAAATTTATTGAAAAATTTACAGGATATAGGCCTAGGCGTATATTGGTGAGTGTTACCTACCTAAAGTAAAATTGTGTTGTAATCATGTTTAAAAATTGAAATATGACCTTGAGCCACGGGAGCATGTATCGGTTGTCGGCCCCAACCAAGTGTAAAAGACATTGTTTTTCCACTGTTGCCAGGTTTCCACCAGTTGAGCGGGCTGGTTGTGCACGAACGAATCCACAGCGGTGAGCGACCGTACTCGTGTGGTATCTGCAAGATGACGTTCACGCAACTGTCCAACAAGTATCGCCACATGAAGACCCACGCGGGCGGCTTGAAACCCTTCGCCTGTGACATCTGCCACAGGAAGTTTATGGAGCACATCGAGCTGGAGATGCACAGGGCTGTACACGACGGCGCCAAGCCCAGGATCTGCCATTACTGCAACAAAGGTATCATAGCTTATGCATTATTTATTTTTTAATGTCTATCTCAGTGGTTCTCAAAGTGTGGGGAGTGCTCCAAAATGGGTCCGCAAAGCTTTGACAGGTGGGGTGCCAAGAAGAGTAACAGTAACTACATAATAATAACCATCATCATAACTCAGTTTCAACTATGTTGGGTTGAGTAGTGGTTTTCCACCATTATCTAGGGCATGAAACTGTAGATACTAAGCTTGCCTGAATCGGTGTTTCTTCCTCATCCTCTCTAACTCTTTCCTATCCACCAATTTACTCCACTCTCTTCCCACAATCCTGTCCTCCCACTGCTTAACTCTTGCCACATGCTCCCACACTTCATGTCGTTTTCCAACGTCTTCTTGAATTTATCTTTCCGGTTTCTCTCTTAGAACCCTCTCCGTGCCCATGCATCCTTTTATTATTTTTATTTTTATTTTATTTTTTATTTAATTTTTAATTAAAAAAAAACTATAAAAAAAATTACATTTAATTTTTTCGTGTGTTTTTGATTCCAGGTTTCCGCAAGCCTTACGAGCTGCGGAACCACCTCCGTCGCAGCCACACAAATGAGCGACCTTACGTCTGTCAGCTGTGCAACAAATCGTTCTTCGTCGCGCACGACCTCAAGAACCATCTCTACATCCACACGGGCGAGCGGCCGTTTGCGTGCGCGATATGTTCCCAGACGTTCACGCAGTCGGGGAACCTGAAGCGTCACCACCTGCGTCACCACCCCGGCCTCCCGCTGACGCAGATCTCAACCAAGACGTCCGCGTTGCTCTTCACACCAAAGCTCAGCCTGGAAACAGTGCCCGATACAGACTTTCAAGATTAGCTCATTGTGAAGAGTCTGCTAAGGTTGTTATATTATTATTATTATTATTATTATTATTATTATTATTATTATTATTATTTATTATATTATTTTACTATTGATTCCATAAGCTAGCAATAGTCTGAGAAGTTTGCTCCGACTACGATTCCAACTCGGAACCTCTGTCTTAACATGCCATAATATAGCTCAACCAATTGAGCTACCAGGACCACAGAACAAACCTTTACGTAAATTGGTATTTGTTGTGATTGTTGATTTCCATGATATGAGGAAAGATGAGAAGTGATTGGATAACCATGAGATCTTTCAGTTATGACAGTAACATAGCAGTCTTCTGTTGGATTCATGAGTCATCATTCAAACAAATAGCAATTTAGTAATGGTTTGTTCTGCAGTCCGGGTCTCAATCGGTAGCTGCAACGTTAAGCTGGAGGTTCTGGGTTCGATTCCCAGGGAAAGTTATTCACCATTATGACTTGACGCAATATCCCGTCAATGTTATGATTTCTCTGTCAAAAGTATAACTTGTGAATTTTCATTATTATTTATTATGTATTAATTTTTATAATTTAATTCATTGTGGTGCATAGGGAACCTGAATATTCATCATCATCATCATCTGTTGCCACGTCCAACTCTGCGTTGGGTCGGCATTGAAGACAGGATCTTCTTCTGTCATTCATTCATTCATTCATTCATTCATAGTGGTAACAATCACAGTACTATTTGTTATATCACTGCCTCCTCGATGCCTCCTTGTAACGAGGAGCCACGAGTAGCAAGCACAAACTGGACCTTCCCATTCCCGACTGGCCTGTTCGTTTATCTTTTTTACTGCCGATAGGAACTAGATAACAGTAATTTCTATCGTCCCACGGGTGTTCGTTTAGCTCCTCCACTGTCTGGAGAATCATTCATAACAATCTTCAGATCATTGGGAGATAGTAGCATCCACCCCACAATCTGCAAACTTGCAGAAATTACCACGGCTTCAGCATCCCCCCTCGACATTTCTACAGGAATGCTGCTACAATTTGATTGTTTTCTTGACGTAGGTCCCCCAACACTCAATAGGTCTGGCACTCCAGCAATTGCAATATTGAGTAGTTGTGGAACCTTGTCAAGCCCCCTTTTCCAAAGCTCGGACACTTGGAACCTAGTGTCGCAAAATTGTAATTGGTTGCGACACCAGGAGTCAAGAGTATGCAGTTTATACTGTCATATAGGCTAATACAACTGTTATAAGCAGATCGCGCCGCCTAATTGTTAATTTTTATTATTACGTTTTCCACTCCGAAATTCTACACTCGGAACCTAGCGTCACGTGAATCCGAGATTGGTGGCGACACTAGGAGTTGAGTGTATGTAGCCTTTATGAACGTATAGATTGGTACAACTGCCATGAGCAGTTTTTTATCAAACAATAGGGAATATTCCACTTCCGCCAAATACTGTACGAATAGATTTTTTAGAAGAAGTATTTTGTCCCGATTACAAATATGTACTTTGTTTTTTCGTGAAATAATAATCCAGTGATTTATAGCCGTTTTAAAAGCAGCAGTTTTTTAAAGCGGCAAAAACGACTGTGACGTCAGAACTGTGTTGATCCACGCCGTCTGGATAAACATACATCCAGACCAAAGATGTTGGAATAGTATTATAGTAGATCGAGATATACATCAAGACGGCGGTGTTTTAAACAAGCAGCGCCTAGCGTAGCCTACAGTAATGTAAACAGATGGCGGACATTTTACATTTAACGCCTAGTCAGAAAACGAGAAAAGTTGACATTGCAATCAAAAAACAAAACTAAAACAGTCCTAGGTCTAGGCCTAGACGTAGAAAATTATTATAATACAACAGTCTAGGCCAATCGTTCGTGTAGGATATAGGCATTGGTATGTGAATACTAAAATTTCTCACTTGACAAGCCCTAGGCTTAACTTGCCGACCCTAACCTGCACTTTCGTGTTCTGACACCACACCCCGCTCATAAAACTTACTTTGATGACTAATTAAAGCCTATTGTAGATAAAGAATACCATGATAGTCCTAGGCTATGCAAAAATTCAATACCAAATGCTCGTTATTCTTTATCACAATGATCTCGCGAAATCTCCTGTCACATACAAAAAAGAAAAACAAAAGACGGTGAAAATGTACATCCTTGTGGAGTTGTTTGTGTTGAGCGGATGGGCGAGCACCGCCGTCTGTATGTAAAATGTACAAATTTAACGTACATTTAGTTTCCTTTGGGCCTTGACTCAGCACAGTTATGACGTAGTACCCCTCCAAAGATGGCGCACGCTCGTTTTTGGCGGGGCAAACTGGGGGGCCAATTTACTTCTCGTTTAAATTACACAAAAAACATTTTTTTTTAAAAAAAAAAGTGCAGTGACTATTAAGACATGAATAAGAAATTAAAAAAAAATATAAAAAATTAACTGGAATATTCCCTATTAGGTTGTGTGGAACATCTTCGCATAACCGATTGGACCCAATACCTAATTGTATGAGAAATGCACCAATGTTAAGTGCATGTGATAAGCATGCCCCTGAGTACTAAGTTACTAAGTTTATAGTTATAGAGTATGTATGTACTAAGGAACCATTTCCGTCAGAATATATAATTGTTATACTTATTTCTGCTGTCCCCAACTACTACCGTTGAGTGACTAATATATAGCTAGAGTCGTAACGGCCTATGCTGAGTGTCTACGGAAAAATTTGCCTCCGCTCATGTAGTACATTGCCCACATGCTAGGCAGCGTGCCCCCACAGCTCGGCGAAGCTACAGCTACCTAGCAGCAATCGGAGTAACTTCGTAGGCCCCTAGTGGAGAACCGGATGTCAATTTAAAATTTGATCGCGCGGAAATATTTTTAAAATAATATAAAATTGATACAAGCATTTCGCTTGTAGGTTTCGTGATTAATATTATAATACATACAAATAAACTTGTTTCGAGTGTAAAAAACAAATGAATATGTCATATATTGTTTGTTTTATATATTTTAACATAAAATAATTTTTGTATTTATATTGAAACTTCTAAAAGTTTAAATTCTCTAAACTGTCATGGTAATAAATTATTTTGCAGCTGCTGGTTTTGTTCTGGGAAAGGGCCCATGCTTAAAAGGGAAAGTGTAAAAAAAGGAATATCTAGAACTTCGCAACGCTTTTTCACGCGTTGTTGGATGGCGTATTTTTTTTACGAAAAAAGCGTAAATTGCGATTTTCATAAAAATTTTTTTTTGATTGCGCTCAAATTTCACACCAAAATATTTAATTTAATAAAAAAGGTTCTGTAAAAAAATCATTAAAATCGGATAAAGCATTAGGTTTTTAAAATCAAAAAAATGAAAAAAAATTAAAAAATTAAAAAACATAAAATTGCGATTTTCAAAAAAAAAAAAATTTTTTGATTGCGCTCAAATTTCACACGAATATTTAATTCAAAAATTTAAAGGGTTCTGTGAAAAAATCATTACTTGGATAAAGCATTGGGTTTTTATAAGTCAAAAAGTTAAAAAAAAAACCACGAAAAATTGAAATTTTTCATGAAAAATAATTTTTTTAAAATTGCGCTCGAATTCCACACGATTAAAAATTTCAAAAATAAAGGTTCTGTGAAAAAATCATTACTTTCGGATAAGCATGTGGTGTTTAAAGTCGAAGTTTTTTTTTAAAAAATCGAAAAAATCGAAAAATTACAATTTACATGAAAATAATTTTTCATTGCGCTAAAAAACGGGGCAGTTCTTGTTCAGAGTTTTCGAAGGCCTAAATAAAATTTTATCGCAATTGGGAGTATGGGTTTATCCGAAATAGGCTATAAACCAAAATAATAAAAACAGAAAAAAAAGAAAAAAAAAACATTCCGGATTTTTTTTTCCGTGTAGTAAATGAATCTTCGCTTCGCTCGCTACGCTTATTCAAGAAAAAACGTAACGATATAAAAAAGAAATAATTTAATTTTTGGCAAAAAGTGCCAAGCTGTCAATTATAACTGAAATCATTAGAATAGAGGAGACCAATATTTTAAATCTTGGCCAGCAGAAACTTGAAATTTTATTGTTTGTATTTTCTTACTCATTGAAACAATTAATTTGACTTATGAAAAATTTTGATCTTCGGGCGGATTTGTTTTGCTAAAAAGAAATTAAACTGTGAGCAGGTCCGGGAATCGGGCCGTTGATAATTCTATCATTTCATCATGTTTCACAGACAGGGAAACACTAATTCCCATGTCTCTTCTCCCGCCTTTTCAAAAATCGATTTGTATCAACGAATACATTTATTACGTTACCGGTTTCTAGTTTTGTACACAAAACCCCCACAAAAACCCCCCCCCCCCCAACCCCCCCCTGATTTGGGACTTTTCTTTTTTTAAAATGAACTTTCAAACTTTCATTCACAGCTCAAATAAAGAATTTTTTTCAAAGTTGAGTTATTTTTTATTTTATATTTTTTGTTTATTCTTGTTTGTTAAGTTTGCAACAAGAAAGGGCGTCGCGCTAGCAAATATCTTGCTAAACACTAAAAATCTGGGAAATCTTTGCCGCAAAGAGCCTTGATGAAGCACGTAAACTACAAATTTTAGCACATGCTTTTGGTTCTCCCATAAGTGCCCCCGCACAGGGAAGGGAAATGATCACTAGCAGCCCTTTTGAGGGGGGGGCGGCAGTCGTTCCTTTGGTTTAAAACTCCCCGGAAAAAAAGCACGTGGGGCCGGCAGTCCTTTGGCCGGGGGGGGTTGAGGCGGGGGTCCATTATCGTCGCCTCCCAAAACCGGCCCTGGATATGCGCCGCACACTCAAAATCGGGGCCCCCACTAGGCTTTTTTTAAAAACCCAGATCGGTTTTACTGCAGGTGCATGGTCTTGGGGCAAAACCTCATCTGGTCACAGGGTGGGGGGGGGGTTTTACGCCATGATGAAATGCAGCGCCCTTCTCTCCCTCCCCAAGCTTTGTAGTGTTCTCGGGTGTTGGGTCCCGGGCGGAAGGGCCGAAAGTCTGGGGGGCTTGACTAGCGACAGGTAGGCCATCCTCTTACGCGGGCGTGCACCCGGCGGTTGCGGGCCGCGAAACCCGCCCTGAAACCCTTTGGGGTGCGCACGATTGGGTGTGCACGTTCCAGGAGGTCGCTTGGGGGAAACGCCGAGGAGGGCTGCTTGTCGACGTCTCGGTGGGACCATCGATGGGTCCTAAAGTAAAGGGGGGTGCGGGGGGCGCGTAATTCCTCATCTTGCACTTAGGGCGTTGAGCCATGCCTTTTCGTCGCACCAATCGAATGTCGTCAGGTCTGTTTGGGAGGGCTCTGCATCCTCTTGGGTGCCCCGAAAAAAGAAACGGGGTGACGTCTCAGCGTACTGGAGCTTTGATCCTGCCGAGGTAGGGAGGTGGGCTACGAAGACGTTAAATAGCAGGGGGCCGGCACACTGCCCTGGATGACCCCGGGGGCACGTCCCGGAATTCTGAGCGCTCGCCGTTGAACTGGACGAACTGTGTCGGCGCCCGGGAAAACTCTAAAACCCACCAAAGAAAATTGCCCTTAATCCATAATGCTCGGCTTGGATGAAAACGCCGTGGGGCACTTTATCGAACCGCTTTAGACCTCGAAAAAGAACAGTGAATGTGGCTCCCTACGTCCCAAAAAACCTAAAATTTTAAAAGTTCAAGTTCGTCAAAAATTTTTAGCATAATATGGACGTTAACAATATCCAATAAAAAATCAATAAAATTATAATTAAATTTTTTTACATTTTTCCCCCTTTTATTTTGTTAAATGTTGCAAAAATAAAATAATTAGGGTACCAGTATTTTTCCCCTAATTCGTATAATTGCATAATTCGTAATTTTTTAAATTTGGTCAAAGTTTGGCTGTAAATGTGGGGTTTTGAGCTGTCCGTAGGAAAAAGTTGCCTCCCTTTCCCTTACAAGGTCGGGAATTCCTCAAAAAGAGAGCGCGCGGGCGGGGCTTCTCCCCGACGTTCCCCAAATCTAAGTTTAATTGAAATGAAACCGCGCATTATAGTGTCTGATCGCTTGCCAAACGAAGCTACTCTTGTCTTCCGGGACTTGCTTAATTTCACGGCTTGCGCGGCGGTCGAAATGCATAGCGAGGGGTTTGGGATTTTCATGTTTGGGGATACTGGGGACTATGCTCTGGGGGGGGGGGGGGGGGGGGCATGTATTTCCGAAAAACTGAGCGCAGGGAAATTAAACGTGTAAAAAATGCAAAATAGCAGTTAAAAACTTTCTCAAAACCATGTTTCATTTTAAATTCGAAATCTGTTTAGTCACAGTGTCTCTTCTAAAAAATCATTGTTTAAATGATCTTATGTAATAAATGTCGTAAATGTATCGTACTAAGATTCCTTTTCCTAAATTCAATACAATTTGTCATTGTAAAGACAATCTAACTCAAACACAAAACTCTCGTTCTGACGTCCCCAAGGAGAAACTTATCACATAGGGGGTTTTTAAAAACGTGCCTGTGCGGCCTTGTTTTGATGATTGAAGAAAAAGTCCTCTTTCCTCTATGTCTTTTAGTGATACGTCATACGTGGTCGCTTTGTAACGAAAATGTTGGGGGAGGGGGAAAATTATATTTTTTGAACACTTGCAACGGGGATCCGCCCTCACAATGCTTAAATCATTGGGATATATTTTGAGATTTTTTCTTCCCATACACCTCTGATTCTGACGATAAATTTTTTTCTCAGTGTTGTGTTCGTTGTGATGTACTCTGTGGGGGTCAGTGTGGGGTACACTGGAAAAAGGGGGGGGGGGGGGTACCCATCACCCAAAACCCCTCTTTTTACGCCTGTCTCACACATAATCCCGGGGTTATTTCCTTGAATATTTTAACAGTGTTTTTAAAATTTAAAAAAAGTATTATTTGAGGTATTTAGGGAGTTATGGTTAATTTATTTTTTAAAATTTAATTTTTTCGCGATCTTTTTGTTCAAAAAAAAATTTTTATTGAGCCAACCTCTTTTCATTTGTTTATGCCCTTTTTATAAAAAAGCGTTTTTGCTCGGGAATAGGTCAGGCTCATTCTAAAACTATCGTTACAGTGAAATTATAAAAAATTTTTCGAATTGTATTGCAAACGTATTTTTTCTCTGGGTTAGTATTCTTTTTTTTTACACAAAAAAACTACTTTTTGTTGACAGCATAATATAATTCCAGCAAAAATCCCAACCGGTCCAATCCCCAAAAAAAATAAACGTTAGATTTGAATAAAATCGTGCACGACTAGAGATTTTTTTGTAAATTTATTGACCGGGCTTAAACTTGTCCCAGTACCTAGCAAAACCCTTTTTTTTTAATTACTTCGCTCCGGGTTACGATGTTCCGAGAAATTTTCCCCTTTACTTGTCTGTAAAACCCATGAAACCAATTTTATGCCAAAGCAATTCCTGGACCTCACAATGTACGTTGTTATGTGAAACAAATCCATTCTAAGAAGTAATAAAATTTTTTTATAAAATTTTTCACAATGGAAAAAAAGATCAAACAATGTAAAATTTCAATGTTTTAATTGTTGGCCCATTAACACCCAGTGGAAATTTTCATAATTTTCCTTATTTCGTAACAATCTTCAAAATCCATTCTTATTAATTGTGTATAGTCCCTCTATTTTTATTCTGATGATTAGCATGTGATAATTTGACGGGCCCGTTGCTTTGCTAATTAATTATTAATTTACTATATCGCTACCTCCTTTATGTCCTACCTTATAAAAAACTTATTTATCTTTTTTATTTTTTTATTCCTTTACCCAAATACAGCATTCTCCATTTTACATTGAGGTACAAAGATTAAATTTAAAATCATTTATAAAAACTAAAACGTAATAAAAAAAATGGAACATTTTAGTAAAAATCAGTTGTAGGTATTTTATCTTAATTAAATATAGATAAATATATAACTTTGCATGAATGATTATGTGAAAATGGCACAAAGTGTGTGCAAATGTGAGGCCTTTCCGAACCTGCTGTGAAGACAAAAAAACATGTAAAAATATGATTTTCCTAGAATTGTGATGACGATGGGAATGCTCGCCGAAGAAACCCTCCTCCCCCAATTTGAAACTGATGAAAGACCGGCAAACCCGGGGTTTTTACCGGATGCGGGTATTTTTCTCTGGAATGCGCCACCAAGCGGGAATTTGTGGAAATTTACCAAGCTTGAAAAGCAAATTTTTTAAAAGTTGATAATATTTTATTATATCGATAGCGAATTTGCATAGCCCTTTTTAAACTTCCTGTCAATTTGATTTTATAACATAACTTTTAAAAAAAAATTTTTAAAAAGTTACAAAAAAAAATAGATTTTGTGATTTTTTTTTTGGGCTCTTAAATACTGATGTTTTCGAGGGGACTTCTTTTCTTGAATCGACTTTACGATTAGCAGAGCCCTGCTCTGGGTCAATGCTACAAAAGGGCCCCCGACGGGGGAAAGAAATTGTAAAACACAAAGCTAAAACCGCCCAGGGTGGCAGGCGATCATTAATTGAAATACAAAATTTCTTTTAGTTTTAGTAAAAATTTTCCCAAAAATTTTCAAATATGATAAAAAAAATTGTACTTGTTATTTTAACCGTAACAGACTTAATCTAGTATGATGGAGTTTGAAAGGTTAGTTTTTTCGGGGACAGCATGATTTAAAATTTAATCGTTTGGGGTTTACGGTTTTATGATCAGAAAAAAAAACTTGTTTCCAAAACCCTAAAATGAACCAATAAAATTTTCGTTGCCGGTACCCCTGCGATGACGTTGCATTCTATATTTTTAGTTTTTGACCAGTGTTGTTTATTTTGGGTGATACTCACTGATTCAAATTTCTAATTAGTGCAGTAATCAAGAAATAAATGGTTGTTTCATTGCACGTTCATTTTTGGGTCGCGCACGAACGCGCAAATTAAAAAAAATTTTTTCTCATGAAAATCGCAATTTTTACGTTTTATTTTTTTTTTTAAACTTTCTTCGACTTATAAAGCCTACTTTTATCCCAAATTGTAAAGATTTTTTTTACGAACCCTTTAAATTTCATGAAATTTAAAATATTCTGTGAACTTTGAGCGCATTCAAAAAAAATTTTTTTTTATGAAATCGCAATTTTACGTTTTTTTATTTTTTTTTATTTAACATTTCTTTGACTTATAAACCTACATGCTTTTTCCGTTGAACGATTTTTTTACAGAACCTTTATTTATAAATTAATATATTGGTGTGAAATTTTTTAGCGCAATCAAAAAAAATTTCTCATGAAAAACGCAATTTTACCCCTTTTTTTTGTTAAAAAAATTACGCTCATCCCAAAAACGCGCCTGAAAAGCGTTTTCGAAGCTTCTAGTATATTTCCTTTTAAAACACTTCCTTATAAGCATGGCCCTTCCTAGAAAAATACCATGGGACTGCAAAAAAACTTTATTACCCTGGCAGTTTAGAGAATTTAAAATTTTAGAAATTTCAAATTAAAAACATAATATTTTATGTTAAAAAATTTTAAAAAAAAACAATATATGACATATTCTTTGTATTTTACACTCGAAAACAATTTATTTGTATGTATAAAAATTTTTAATCGCGAAAACCCACAAAAAAAAATGCTTGTATCAATGTTCTTATGTTAAAAAATTTTTCCCCGCTTCTAATTTAAATTTACATCCGGTTCTCCCTAGGGGCCTCGAATTTCTCCGATTGCTGCTAGGGACTGTAGCTTTTGCTCAGCTGTCGGGGACGCGCTTACATGTTGGCAATGTACTACATGAGCGGGGGCAAATTTTTTTCCCTAACATCAGATGGCCGTTACGACTTAGCTATATATTATCACTCAACGCTCTACTCTGTAGCACCCAGGGGGCAGTGGTTGTATTTATCAAGTGGGGTCTAATTTTCTGTGCCACTTTAACTCTGCGTTGGGTCCCCGGGTTAAGATAGCCTAGGGCCCCTCCATCTTCTTCTCTCCTGCCCCCACATTCCCTCTCCATCATCATTATCTGTTGCCCGTCCCCCTCTTGCGTTGGGTCGGCATTAAAAATAGCCTAGGGCCCCTCCATCTTTTTTCTCTCCTGCCACCCCCCTTTTCCCCCAAAGTTCCCCCCAAATTTTTCCAAAAAACCATTATTTTTTCCCCCCCCCGTTTTGCCCCCACCGGTTTCCAACTCTGCGTTGGGTCGGGTTTAAAAATAGCCTAGGCCCCCCCCCCCCT
>JAMZAV010011894.1:0-50349 GCA_024449915.1 Sweltsa coloradensis
GACTTAACGTCTCTGTCAGACATTATATGCATATTTTGGGACAAAAGTGGAAACGCTGAGCTATGTGCTACAGTTAGTTTAGATCGTCGATTTTTTTATATTGTTTCTATACATCATTGGCTCTTCCTTCTTATTAGGAAAAACAATTTTCTAAAATATCGTTCGTTGTACGATTGTTTTCGTTCGCAGGTACAAAACTTCTATTTGCACCGTCTGACAAAGAAAATCGTACAAAATTGTTTGTCCTTACAAGAAGGTGGAAGCCAATGATGTGTAGAAAAAATATTTAAAAAATCGTCGCTCTAAATTAACTGTAGCTGTAACTTTTTTTTAAATTGCATAATAATGGCTGACAGGGACGTTACGTCCAGACCGAAAAAATGTAAAAAAAAGTTTTTTCCTTTTATATTTAAGACCCTCACTCATTTAAATAAGATTGCAGTCATTTTGCTTTTAATTTATATTTTTAAGAGGGCGATACAATAGCCTTCTCTATACAGGAACAGTTTGAACTGCAACATCAAATTCACCAAGCTCAGATGCCATGTTAATCTCGGCTAAAGCTTTCATATAACATAACATGGTAATTATTTTGAAATACGAGATGTTTACTTTATAGCCCGAGTTACTAAAGCTGTGGATTTATCACCTTCCTCTAGGACGTAAAGTTGTTAGATTCGGGGTGTAGAACAAATACTACACAAATGTGAGGAGTGCTTAACCTTTGAAACATGGAGAGTCATTTAACGAGATTCATAGGCGCTTCATAAAATAAACAATGAATTCATAACCGTTGAAGGGATTTATGAATGTACATTTTAGAACACTGTGCAAGTAAATAAATAATCGTAAGGGTTATATTGTGTTCTCGTTTCGTAGTACAGTCGTATGAAGAGGTAAAGTTATGCACACCTTGACATAACTCTCATCTACGTGCCATTCGTATTTGTTTAGTTTTCCACGTGCATGCGCATATAACCACATGCAGTTGACACGCAGTGCAACAATTTTCAACAAACATCAATTCAACTAAGCTAAAAAGAATTATACATATGCAAACTGAATGTTTTATAATAAAGCCTAAAACAGTTAATATAGTAATGTGTTTTGTTATTAATATAGAGTTGATAAGAGATTACAAGTATTATGGTAAAAGATAAACGTCTTACTTTGCGAATTAGTTTCTATAATGAAAAAATGTTATGGGCAAAAAAAACAATTCTCATGACTAGTTTTCTGGGAAATCCTACTTGTGAACCTTAGAACGACATTTATACATGATTACATGTCTTCTTGATAATCTTTATAACCTAACATGTTTGTAACAAAATCATACAATTAGATAGGTTTTATTTCAATGGGAATATGAAAGCGGATAGAAGGTAAATATTTATAGTGGCGTTGCTGGTTATTGTAGTGTAGGGTGTTGTTATCTAAATTCCAATACGCATTTTATGTTTAAATCCGGTTATTTTTGTGTAATTTGTCATTTAAAAAAAAAAAAATTATTAGATATTTTGATCGCCTCCAAATAATTATTGACTGTACTCAGGATTTAACAATCTTTCTAGTTCATCAGCAGATTTTGTGCGGGTTGACATAAAATTTGCAATGGTATTTAATTTTAAATGTTTTTAAAAATAAGTTTAGATTGGAGAAGGGCTGACAGGTTTTGAAAGCATAAAGAACGTAAAGCACATCCTGAAGGGCTGGGGGCGACAAAACTTTTCACCTGCTGATGACAACTGCAGCTATTTTAAAGTTTTTTAATATGATTTTTTATCCTGATCAGGCCTGCACTCGGAATGATCTACTAAGTTAGATATAATGAGCAGCAGCCTGATGATTTCAGTTGCCCTGATACGCTCACGTGGCTATATTGATCCTAAACGTTACCTCAGCCACGATGTTCATTGGATGAGCGTAGCGAGCGTAGCGAGCGAAGCGAAGATTCCATTTCACTACACTGGAGAAAAAAATCCGGAATGTTTTTTTTTTTTTCTTTTCTTTTCTTTTTTTTTTTTTTTTGTATTTTTGTGTGTTTGTTAACACGATTCCGGCTAAACCGATACTCCGATTGCGATGAAATTTTATGGAGGCCTTCGAAATCTCTGAACTTAGAACTGCCACGTTTTTGAGCGCAATCGGGATATTTTTTCTTATAAAAAACGCAATTTTACGATATTTTTCGATTTTTTAAAAATTTCTTCGACTTATAACACCTACATGATTTATCCGATTTTAATGATTTTTGCACAGAACCTTTATTTTATGAATTTAGATATTCTTGTGAAATTTGAGCGCAATCGAAAAATTATTTCTCATGAAAATCGAAATTTAACGGGTTTTTTTCTTTTTTAAAACAATTCTTTGACTTATAACACCTACATGCTTTATCCTATTGTAATGATTTTTTCACAGAACCTTAATTTCATGAATTTATATACTCGTGTTAAATTTGGGCGCGATCGAATAATTATTTCTTATGAAAATTGCAATTTTACGATTTTTTTTTAAAATTACGATTTATTAAAAAAATTAAGTTAATTTTTTATTTAATTTAATTTAATTAAAAAAAATCTTCGACTTAGTAATAATTTTTTCACAGAACAACAGAAAATCCACGTAACACATGGCAGCTCAAGGCACCAATTACGCTCATCCAACAACGCGGCGGGACTTAAGCGTTTTCCTAGTTAATGCTAATTCCATCGCGTGCTGAATGTTCACCCCTCAACAATACATCACACTTGGCATTGTCTTATCAGTCAACACAACCTGATGAGGGAAGATTCATTGTGGTCAATGTTATTTCTAGAGGCAGCTTCTTATATATCATACACAGGTCCGTGAAGTTAGCCCCCCCCATTCGGAAAAGTCACATTGTCTATACTTGTGTCGTTTGTGCATCGTTTGTGCACGTTTGTGCACGCATTTATTTCGTTTGTGCACAAGAATTATGGCCGCAAATGGAAAAAATTCCGGGGGGTCAGTTTCACAGGAAGTTAGCCCCCCCCCCCCGAACCGAAATGTCGTAAATTAACCACCTGTGACGTTTGTGCTTCGTTTGTGTACGTTTGTGCACGCATTTATTTCGTTTGTGCACAAGAATTGTGGTGGCAAATGGAAAAAATTCCGGGGGGGGGGGCAATTTCACAGGAAGTAAGCCCCCCCCCCGAACCGAAATGTCGTAAATTAACCACCTGTGACGTTTGTTCACGTTTGTGCACACATTCATTTCATCTGTTGAAAAACGATGTTGTTACAATTGAAGAAAATTCATTCCGTGGGGGCAGCTTCACGTAAAGTTAGCCCCCCCCCCCCTTCGCCCCCTATTGCGGAAATGTCACATTGTTTATACTTTTGTCGTTTGTGCATCGTTTGTGCACGTTTGAGCACGCTATTTTGCTTGTGCACACTAAAAGCCACAAATGGTAATCGAATAAACAATATTAATAACGTCGTACTAATCAAGTCCATGTTGCATCCGATTTTAGCAAACTAAATCATTAGACCTGACACTACTAGTCCAGTTTAGAATCAAATTTTCTTTTGCATTTTGCTGAGACAAAAATTTTATGGTTGGTTATCGTAGAGGGTCACTTTTAGATGAGAAATCGCGAGTATATATTTTTTAAAGTTGGGTTTTGTGATTTTTATACTTTTGGCAATAACTTCTCGAAAATGGGTTTTATTGAAAAATTTCAAATTGCATTTTTCTTCGTAAATTCAATTGCAATAAGATAACATTGGTTAATTTTGTGTTTTCGTAGAAATGTACAGTCAGTGCAAAATATTCAGATACCATGTGATTATTTTACAAACTACGACCTGTACCGTCTTACTAAAGCTTTTGTGGATTATTCATTTGCAATCGTAGTTTCTGAAATTTAATTACGTATCTATTGAGTGGACTAGCGTTTTTGTTTCTCTGGAAATTAACTCAGGTTTAGGAATGGCTTTGATTTAGATCTTGGCGATTTTATGCTGTCGAATCGAGTTTTCAATGTTGTTTTCGAAGGTTGATATAGTTCAAGAAGACGGTGGGACTGTAGTAGATTAGAGTTATGGTTGAATCATGGTTGAATCATGGTTGAATTAAAAATATATTTTGCCCATTTTTACACACCTAATACGACTTAAATATTCCACTCCTAGACTTGTGACATGTGAGTTTATAGGTACCGGTGCTAACTAACCATGTGGCAGATATGGGTAGCATTATAACAATGCACATCATTTCGTATTATTCGTTTTATTCTGATGAATTAATGCAAACAATTTTAGCAGATGTTCTTAAACATATTATTTCTAAGTGGCGTCACAAATTTTCTTAACAGTTACGTTGGTGGATGAGCGTTTTCGGCCAAAATAGCCATAATTTCCTTTCCTTTGCTCCTAATGAAACAACCAAGGTAGAAGTGGCTAGTTATTTGCCAAGAAAGCTTTTATGGTGGCTACATCTTTTTTCAAAACAATCATTTGGATGATTAGAGATTGTCACCATTAATTAAACACAACAAAAAAAAATGTGCATTATTTGACGTCACCCGAATGCGCTCGCCTTGCACATCGTCATCGAAACTACAGGACACATCCTGCACGAACAACATTTGCGAGCACGATAACCCCAGAATAAGGTAAACCATTAAATAGTCGAATGGCACGGGGGTTCGGGGATGGAACCCCCGACGGGGTCCAGGGGCGGAGCCCCGGCGGGGGTTGGGGGGCTGGCCCCCCAGAACAGAATGAGGTACAAACAAACAAACACGACTTTGATCTCAAGACAATCAAATACGAACCGAATTGAATGACTGTCGCTGGAAAATTAACTTGTCTGCGACCGGGGCCTACCGTGACCGTGTTTGGTCGTTTTGGGGGGAATCCAAAAAAGTATTCTTTTTGTCACAACTCGGGCAATTCTTCTACGATCTGGGCCATCTTGGGCTCTACAGAACCGCACCGAAGAGGACATTTTTTACATGTTCCGCAATATTTCCCAATAAATTCGGTAAAGTGCAAAATTGGTCCCATTTTCAAAATTCTTTTTCCACAATGTTTCGGAGGACGAGGCTAGTCTGCAAGTGTTAAGAAATGGAGCGCTTTTCTTTCCAAGCTTCCAATCTACAAGAATCCATGTCATGCTTCCTCATGTAGTTGAGCAAATATTGGAAAGTATATTTCGCTATTAAAATCGAGTGTAACACATCGTTTTGACTTTATTTGGATTAAGGGCGCAGTAACTGCTATTTTATTGTAAGGATACCCGTTCACTACTGTAGGTAGGGTACACTTTAAATACACCCAGTGCAACCATCTTTAGGTGACTATTTAGGTTTTAAGCAGTGGTTAATTTCTAAACCAATAAGTGGGCTGACGCTCGACGATCTTCTTTGGCGGGGGGACGTAATTATTTTATTTTAAATAGCTCGGGGGTAGGAGGTTGGTTCGCACGATTCAGGTAAACGACTGCTTCTTTTTTTACCACAAAAAGTGAATATTTAAAGTATCCTAACTTCAAGCTTCTATGTTCTTGAATAAAATTGTACAAATATGACACATACAAATCGCAATACTACGATTTTTTCGATTGTACAGAAATGCCTTCGCTTTTCTATTATGCATTCTTATTCAAAACTTACAGACATTTTCAGGACAAAATTTGTAACGGTAAACCCACACACTTTCTTGTTAAAACCAAAGTGATTTTGACCAACGGTACTTTATAGGGACTTTTACCCCAAAAACATAAGTTTTGACCACAAAATCTATATTCTAGTGCATAATATTAATACTACAATGAAATGACCGTTTAAAAACTTATATGTCTTGTGACTGTGATTTTACATTTTTTAAAAGGTTTTTTAGTTTTTTGATCCGGAAATTTGTGAAAATTTAGTTTTTGTAATTTCTGAAATCGGCTTCGCCCTGCTTACTGTTTGTTTTACGTAGATACTGTTGCATCGTACCAATCCAAAATGGGCATTTAGAATATTGTGCATTAAAACTGTACACAAATATACACTCAAAAGACACAAAAATATAACTTCCAATGTAACACTTTTTCTTGGTAATCAGCATATTTTGACCAAACCACTTTCTCAAATTACATAAATAAAGCCTAGAGGATTAACAAAAAAGGTTGTCAAGTACGTCAATGATGGCCAATATTTTTTGGGACTAAAATTCTTCAAAGTCACTGTTCCATGTTATTTCTTATGGGAGTTTTTGGCCGATGTTCGAAAATGCCCTAAATCGAAAAATGTTAGGTTTGTCAATTTTTGGGGGCTAGGATGGACACAATATTTTTCTGTTACTTTGTATGTTCATATTATAGAGTTACCATAATTGACATTTTTAAGTTTAGCGGGTACATAACCTTTAACAAAAATGGTTTTAAAGCAACATAAAATTTTGTTGCTAAACAAAAATAAACAATAGCTTAGTTGGCAATTTTGACTCTTGTACATGCTTCCATTGCTGATAAGGATATGCCTAAGCAAAGCATAGAGTCACATTTAATGATAGTTGGTACAAGTTTATAAACATCATTCTTCATGCAACAGCAATTCTAATAGCATAGGCTATAATGGCTCTTTTTGCCGAAAACGCTCATCCACCAACGCAACTGTAAAAAGAATTTGCGACGCCACTTAGATATAATATGTTTATGAACATCTGCTAAAAGTGTTGCATTAATTCATCAGAATAAAACGAATAATACGAAATGATGTGCATTATTATAATGCTACCCATATCTGCCACATGGTTAGTATCTCACAAGCCTACGAGTGGAATATTTGGATGAGCGTAGCGAGCGAAGCGAGTGAAGCGAAGACTTCAATTTCACTGACCCCTAAAAAATTTAGCTCGGGATTTTTTGTTTGTTTGTTTGTTTTTCTGTCTGTTTGTTAACTCTCTACCAGGCAAACGGCATATCCGATCTTGATGAAAATTTGAGGGGACCTTCGAAATCTCTGAACTTAAAGGTGTATTGTTTTTGGGTACAATCGAAGAAATATTTCTCATGAATATCGTACATTTACGATTTTTTTCGATTTTTAGTGCGATATTTTCGTGACATTTGGGCCAATTCTGACCAAACGGGTGGAACTACAACTTTCATATTGTTATGGTGATGTCGTACCTTTTGAAAGAAAAAGTTGAAAAAGTTAGCCAGAATCTATAGATTTAAGCTTTCAATATAATTTTTTTATTTTTTGTGCTATATTTTCGTGCCATTTGGGCCAATTCTGACCAAACGGGTGGGGCTACAACGTTCATATTATACATGGACATTAAGGTTATGGATGGTGATGTAGTACCTTTTGAAAGATAAAAATGAAAAAGTTAGCCAGAATCCATAGAAATAAAGCTTTTAATATAAGTTTTTTTACGGTAAATAATATCAATTGACAAGAAACAATAGAAACTTGACAACAATCATCTACAATGCGTAGGCAGCAAAACAAAGCACTTGCAAAAGTAAAGATATCCCACGCAAACTAAAAACTTTAGAAAGCTCATCCTTCAACGCGGCGGGACTTAAGCGTTTTCCTAGTTAAGTCGTATTAGGTGTTAAGTTGAGTTTTCTTGTAAAAATGGGCAAAAACTATTTTTGGATGAGCGAAGTGAAGACCAATTTCACCGACCCACCAAAAAATTTAGCTCGGGTGTTTTTTTTTTGTTTGTTTGTTTGTTTTGTTTGTTTTTTTGTCTGTTTGTTAACTCTCTACCAGGCAAACGACATATCCGATCTTGATGAAAATTGAAGGGGACCTTCGAAATCTTTGAACTTAGAGGTGAATTGTTTTCGGGTACAATCGAAGAAATATTTCTCATGAATATCGTACTTTTACGATTTTTTTCGATTTTTTATTCAATGATTTTGGTGGAGGTACCTGGTCCCGCTCGAGTGTGAAAACGTTAATATCGTTATCTATTCTTGGCGTTCCTTAAAGGGGTATTTAACCGCTAAACTCAAAAAATATATTTCATTCAGGCTCACTAGTAATGAATTTAGCAATTAACAGAAAAATTATTGGGGCCACCATGACATCCCAAAAAATTGTCAAACATGACATTTTTCGAGCTAGGTCCCATCGGCAAAAATCTCCCATAAGAAATAACATGGGGACGATCTTAATGCCCCGTGACCTTGGAGGATTTTGATCCAAAAAAATATTGGCCATTATTGACGTACTCGACAGACTTTTCTGTAAATTCTTTATATTTTGTTTTGTAATTTGGGCAAGTAGTTCGGTCAAAATATGCTGATAACCAAGATGGGGTGTGATTTTGGAATGTATATTTTTGCTTGTTTGAGGGTATATTTGGGCACAGTTTCAAGACACGATGGTATATAGGGGCATTTTAGATTGGAACTATGCTCTTGTATCTGTGTGGACCAAAAAAGAAGCAGGTTAAAGCCGATTTAGGAAATTTTCCAAAACACCAATTTTTGCCAATTTCTGCATTAAAAAAATTAAAAATTCGTGTTAAATCACAGTTACAAGATATAATTTTTTAAACGGTCATTTAAGTGTAGTATTGTGCTATAGATCACGTGGTAAAAAATAATTTTTGGGGTTTTTGGCCCCTTTAACAACCCAGAATATCCATAATACAAACCTCTTAGGCCGTGAGCCAGAGGAAAAAAATGGCTCACTAGAGGTGAATAAACGTGGCATACATCGTTGAATTCCTCACACCATACAGAAAATTAATCAAGATGGTACTTTGTCAATATCGGAAGGGAAAATAGCGTCGCGACGCCTTGAAGTCTGGCGACGTCCAAATTTCACTCACGCACATTACTTTACATTAACTAGATTAAAATGTTATTGGTTCAAGATAATGACATGATTTCTTTTGCATTTTACTTGTGTTGGATATATATTTCATTTAAAGTAACACACATTTAAATATCTAGCAGATAAGTAGTCGGTTTCATGAAAAAAAAGACCTTTACAACAAGACTTTTAACAATTGCCGTACTTTGGATACCCCTAAAACCTACATTTATGATTTTTTTTCGATAACTCTTTTTTTGGTGGATTTCAAGAATCAATGTTAATATAAATATGTATGGCATTCATAAACCAACTGAATATTGATAGCTCTTTGACGCCTCGAAGTCAAGCGATGTACATATTTTGCTAGCGCACATTCGTCTACATTAACTGAATAAAATCGTTAATGATTGCAAATAAATTTAGAAATTGATTACTGTTTACTCGTGTGAGCTATTATATTTAATTAAAATCAACAAGAAGTTAAATATCTACGAAAAAAGTAGTCTGTTTCATGAAAAATAGACCTTTCCGTCAGGATTTTTAACAATTGTACTTTCGATACTCCTACAACCTCTGATATGTTTTTAGACAACAATTTTTTTTGTAAATTTCAAGCATAAATTTTAATATAAATAGCATGGTATTCATAAACCGACTGAAATTTAAATGCGTCTCGACGCCTTGAAGTCAAGCGACGTAGATTTTGCTTTTGCGTACATAAATCTACACAAACAGCATAAAACTTTTACTCATTAAAATTAAATTTCTTTAGTCGTGTTAGTTAAATCAACTCCATTTTTACAACATAAATTTAAATATCGATTAGATAAGTAGTCTGTTTAATGTAAAAATAGACCTTTCCGACAAGAATGTTGGCTTAGAATACCCCTAAAAGCTTAATTTATGATTTTTTAGACAAAACAAGTTCTTGGATTTCACATATCAATGTTAATACAGATATGTATGTTATTCATATACCAATTGAATATTGATAGTCTCGACGCTTCGAAGTCAATCGACGCACTTTTTCTACTTAATACATGAAGTCATTTAAACTACGAATTATTGTATTGATTTGAGATTGAGGCATACAATAAACTTCAGTGTACTAGTTATGGTGCTGGATACTTTATTAAGAAACACAATTCACGAACATGTATGCACAATAAGTAGTGTGTTCGGTTAATGTTGACCATTTGTACCATTTTTACAAGTGTTTACAAATTGTTGTACTTTGAGTTTCAGTACCCCAGAAAACTAAATTTATAAATGCAATTATTTTGAACATTCGTGGTAGGATTTCACACTTAAATGTGAAAACAGATGTGTATAACTTATAAAACAACAAGACATTGATAGAGTCGCGCTGCCAAGGCAAGTAACTTCCATTCTTCAGTTGAGCACATCAGACCATATACATACGGTGCCATTTTTTTTTTGGTTAACAGACTTGGGTATACAATAAGCTGCTGTGTACTAGTTGGCCAAGTTTTTTCTGGATACATTTTGAAAGTTTTTCGTTAACTTAAAACATTGCTTTTAGCGCAGTCAAATAGTTACAACCAAATCGTAATCTTACAATCGTATAACACTTTCATCATCTAATGTAACGACTATTGCAGAGTATTAGATTAATTTAAATAAAATATGTAATGAAGACAATGCCATTCGCATAGTAGGCACTTTATTTACACTTTATAAAACATAATGAACATACCTATGAATTTATAAAAAAATATACCAATAATCTTCCATTAGACTTTTCACTACATTATGTATTGAATATTAATAGAGATGCCCACTTACACATATCACTGAAAGAGGTAACAACAAACCCCTAAATAGGCCTAACCCGATAAAAAAGTTTTACCTTAACTTCACACAATTGTCACGTATAAAGATCTCGTTTGTTCAGATCCAAATAAGAGCACAAAACAGTTTACAAAATACACCGAACATAAATCACTCGAAAATAAAAAAAATACATGTAAACCTAAACTTAGAAGTAAAATCCTTTTATAAAGAAAGCATTACTGATTGCGACACAGTTGTTCAATGTTCATGATTAATCTTCCTCAGAGTCGTCATCTGTACAACTGGAGACGCTGACGTCGCCTTCTGGATCATGTCCGTTGTCACTAAGCAGTTTAAAGTTTGTGCAGTCTTTAAAACTACACATGTAAGTGCAATACAATTTAGAATTAACACAGGGGCACTTTTGTGAGTCACACTTTGCTCGACACGTACAAGATAGAAGGTCCAAAACATCTTCAGGCGCTGGAAGACAATCCATCCAGTCGATCTCCATGGATGGTGTCTTCTTCCAACCGTGTCTTGCTGGAGATGGAATCACAGTCATTTGCTCAAGTGAATGTTTCCATATATCAGCATGATAATTACTTCGTAGAATGTGTTTCTTTAAAGCGTCTTGACATGGTGGCAAACTGTGTGACTCAACGTGACCATTTTTGGAGCAAAACAATTTGTAGCGAAGTTCGTTGACACTATTTTCGCATTTACCGCCGTACATTTGGCATACATAAGATTCTACTTCTGCAATCACGCTATCTGATATATCGAAATTTTCTCCCAAATCAGCAAGAGGTGATGAAGTGTTGTTATGATCCCTAGATAACAGTTTGTATGCATGTGATTTGCCACGACCAGCAAATGAACTCACAGAATCACAACCAGTGATTGCGTGAAGACCTATGAGGGAATTCCTGATCGTACTACTGAAGTTTCGTGACAGATATGTTATATTGATGTATCGTGGCCGATTTAAGGTACCATATTTAATGATGTTGTGTCCACCTGATTTATGTAGAAATGGGGCAAAATGCAGTGCAACTACTTGGACATCAGTATCATCACAGTGTATTATGACATTTTTATAACCATTTAGAATTGCGTGATTCGAATGTAGTAGAATTCGTGTGTCTGCTTCTTCATGGTTTGAGAATAGTTCTTGAACATCAATGGCCTCATGTTTGGTTATTTTCGTACAACGTTCCCCATGTGTAACGAAAAGTACCTTTTCGACTAGTTTTTTTCGATTATGGGGCTGCATCCACTCTAACGCAAGAAATTCAATCAGAGCAGTTTTGTTTGGTGACTCGGAAAGAAACAATCTACAGTTCTTTAAAGGATGTGCTGCAGTTAAGTTATCAAATTGTAATCCTGAGATTGATCCAGAGTGTTTTTTTTTTTTTTTTGCAATTCGCGTTCCAGGTTTTTGATTGAATCATTTAAGGGTACGTTCCGAATGATGCTAACTTGCAGCTTGGGCCTGCCCAAAGCATTCAGTAAACACCGCCGCCATCACAACGCCCGTAATGCCCAATGTTAAACCTCGGGCATCTTGGGCATGTCTGGGTGTTGTGGGCGCGTGGGAGCATCATTCGAAACGTACCCTATGTAAACATAAATAACAACGAGTTATTTTTTTTAGTTTAACAGACTGCAGTGGCGGATCCAGGGCGTCGGGGGACCGTGCCTCCAGACACCCCAGCCTTGCTTTACGCCAACTCAATCACCCAAAACTCCTTTCAGAGGTCCTGGAACCGGCCCAGATAGACTGCTTATACATTATTATTTTAAAATATGTATTTATTAAGTACAATGTCCAACATTGAAATGTGAAATCCAACAACTAGTTGTGTCTAAAAAATCATAAATCAAGCTTTTAAAGTATTCAAAATCAAATTTCTTGTCGGAAAGGTCTATTTTTTAATTAAACAGACTACTTATCTAATCGATATTTAAATTTATGTTGATAAAAATGGAGTTGATTTAACAAACACGACAACAGAAATTTATTTTTAATGAGTAAAAGTTTTATGCTGTTTGTGTAGATTTATGTACGCAAAAGCAAAATCTACGTCGCTGGACTTCAAGGCGTCGAGACGCATTTAAATTTCAGTCGGTTTATGAATACCATGCTATTTATATTAAAATTTATGCTTGAAATTTACAAAAAAAATTGTTGTCTAAAAACATATCAGAGGTTGTAGGAGTATCGAAAGTACAATTGTTAAAAATCCTGACGGAAAGGTCTATTTTTTCATGAAACAGACCCCTTTTTTTAGAGATATTTAACTAATTGTTGATTTTAATTAAATATAATAGCTCACACGAGTAAACAGTAATCAATTTCTAAATTTATTTGCAATCATTAACGATTTTATTCAGTTAATGTAGACGAATGTGCGCTAGCAAAATATGTACATCGCTTGACTTCGAGGCGTCAAAAAGCTATCAATATTCAGTTGGTTTATGGATGCCATACATATTCATATTAACATTGATGCTTGAAATACACAAAAAAAAGAGTTATCGAAAAAAAATCATAAATGTAGGTTTTAGGGGTATCCAAAGTACGGCAATTGTTAAAAATCTAGTCGTAAAGGTCTTTTTTCATGAAACAGACTACTTATCTGCTAGATATTTAAATGTGTGTTACTTTAAATGAAATTTATATCCAACACGAGTAAAATTCAAATAAATCATGTCATTATCTTGAACCAATAACATTTTAACCTAGTTAATGTAAAGTAATGTGCGTGAGCGAAATTTGGACGTCGCCAGACTTCAAGGCGTCGCGACGCTATTTTCCCTTCCGATATTGACAAAGTACCATCTTGATTAATTTTCTGTAGGGTGTGAGGAATCCAACGATGTATACCACGTTTATTCACCTCAAGTGAGCCAAATCACGCGAATTTGGTGCCCTGGCTCAAGGCCTATCTGTCTTTTGATACAAATTTGTGTTCTTTTTGGAAGTTCTGAACTTCTTTTAACACAAAAAATAAAGCAATGTGTCAATACTGTTTAAATCAACATTTTCATGTTATACCACTTATTATGTCATAGCCTTGCCCTAATGATATTTTTGCTTGATCATTAAAATGATCTAGAGTGAGATTGCATTTTAAATCAATTAGATGTTACTATTTCACTTTTGGAGCCAACTTATAGATGTATCAATAAATAAAACTAGGAAAACGCTTAAGTCCCGCCGCGTTGATGGATGAGCGTAATTTTTTAAACGAAAAAAGCGGAAAATTGCGATTTTTTTAATAGATAATTTTTCGATTACGCTCAAATTGCACACGAATACATTAATTCATAAAATTAAAGTTCTGTGAAAAAATCATTACAATCGGATAAAGCATGTAGGTTTTATTCGTCGAAGAAATGTTAAAAATTTAAAAAAATCGTAAAATTGCGATTTTCATAAGAAATAATTTTTTGATTGCGCTCAAATTTCACAAAAATATATAAATTCATAAAATTAAGGTTCTGTGAAAAAATCATTACAATCGAATAAAGCATGTAGATGTTATAAGTCGAAGAATTTTTTTAAAAATCGAAAAAAATCGTAAAATTGCGATTTTAATGAGAAATAATTTTTCGATCGATTATTCCCCCCGTGCAGTTCTTCGTTCAGAAATTTTATAGACCTCCATAAAATTTCATCGCAATTGGAGTATTGGTTAAGCCGAAATCGTGTTCACAGACACACAAAAATACAAAAAAAAGAAAGAAAAAAAAACAAAAAACATTCCGGATTTTTTTCTCCAGTGTAGTGAAATGGAATCTTCGCTTCGCTCGCTACGCTCGCTACGCTCATCCAATTAATATTGAACATTGTAAAAAAAAAAAATGATCAAAGAGAAACAGTGAAATTTAAAAAAGGACTAAGTACTCGGACTCGATACTAGAGTTATTTAAAGACTCTGACTCAACTCAAATAAAAAAATCAGGACTTTCACCCCCCTAATTTTCTCAGTCATTATTTGCATTGATTTTGTTTATAGATAATGAAAAATCAAAATGTAATAATCTTGCAACTGAACTACGTTTTTGATTAATTACATACCTACACTAATTATTTCGTTGTGAAGACAAAATGTATTAAAAGTTAAAACATGCATAAATTCAATGCATTTTCAATTATCTTTTTTATTATTATTATTGATTAGAACTTCATTAGTATGGTGCTCTCATCAATACATTACAAGCATTATTTTCTGCAGAGTGCTTGTATTTTATTTTGTACTATCATTTTCAAACCACTTGATAAAGATTGTATGACTGCAAAAATGAACACATTAAAACCATTTTAATTCATATTTTCATTCAGAAAGCTGTTTTCTGGGTATTTGACCAAATATATCTCGAAATAAAATTTGCCTCCAGCGGCTAGACCCCGAAATGGTCCGGGAGTCTTCTCCCGGTTTGTAACTTTCAAAATATGGTCACCTTAGATTTACGACATTCTTATATTCTCGTAAATGATGTAACTTGACTATCCTATATTATGATTGCGATTAATTCTGTTGAGTCAATAAAGCCCCGAATATATCCCCAAGTCGCTTACGTCTTCTAGCTAGACAGTACCTCCTATCTGTCTGAATCGGTCGAAGGTGAGCAGACGCCAGTAACGAAGCAAGAGACGCACAATTTTTATTCTTTAATTGAAAGTTCATCATATCTTTGAAACTTAAGGTGAATTGTTTTCCGGTAGCAATCGAGAAATATTTCTCCTGATATCGATACTTTTACGATTTTTTTTCGATTTTTTATTCAATGATTTTGTGGAGGTACCTGGTCCCCGCTCGAGTGTGAAAACGTTAATAATCGTATATCTATTCTTGGCGTTCCTTAAAGGAGGTATTTAATCGCTAAACTCAAAAATAGATTTCATTCAGGCTCACTAGTATGAATTTAGCAATTTAACAGATAAAATTATTGGGGCCAACCATGACCTCCCAAAAATGGTCAAACATGACATTTTTCGAGCTAGGTCCCATCGGCCAAAAATCTCCCATAAGAAATAACATGGGGACGATCTTAATGCCCCGTGACCTTGGAGGATTTTGATCCAAACAAAAAATATTGGCATTATTGACTACTCGACAGACTTTTCTTAAATTCTTTATATTTTTGTTTTTGTAATTTGGTCAGTAGTTCGGTCAAAATATGCTTATACCCGATGGGGTTTGAGTTTGGAATGTATATTTTTGGCTTGGTTTGAGGTATATTTGGGCACAGTTTCAGACACTATGGTATATAGGGGAATTTAGATTGGACTAGTGCCTTAGTTATCTGTGTAGGAACCAAAATAGAAGCAGTTAAAGCCCCCCAGATTTAGGAAATTTTCCAAAACACCAATTTTGCCAAGTTCTGCATTAAAAAAAAATTAAAAATTTCGGTTAAATCCACATTACAAGATATATTTTTTAAAACGGTCATTTATGTAGTATTGTGCTGATACAGATCACGTGGTAAAAAATAATTTTTGGTTTTTGGCCCCTTTAACACCCCAAAGAAAAAAAATATCCATAATACAAACCTCTTAGGCCGTGAGCCAGAGGAAAAAAATGGCTCCCGAGAGTGAATAAACGTGGCATACATTCCGTTGACATTCTCACAACTCATACAGAAAATTAATCAAATATGGTACTTTGTCAATATCGGAAGGGAAATAGCGGTCGCGACGCCTTGAAGATCTGGCGACTTCCAAATTTCACTCACGCACATTACTTACATTAATAGATTAAAATGTTATTGGTTCAATGTAATGACCATGATTTCTTTTGCATTTTACTTGTGTTGGATATATATTATCTTTAAATTAACACACATTTAGATATCTGTCAGATAAGTAAGTCGGTTTCATGAAAAAAAAGACCTTTACACAAGACTTTTAAACCATTGGCCGTTACTTTGGATAACCCTAAAACCTACATTTATGAATTTTGTTTTCGATACTCCATTTTTTTTTGGTGGATTTCAAGCAATCATGTTAATATAAAATATGATATGGCATTCATCAATACCAATGAATATTGATAGCTCTTTTTGACAGCCAAAATCGAGTCAAGCGATTTACATATTTTTGCTAGCGCCATTCGTCCTACATTACTGTAATAAAATCGTTAATGAGTTGCAAATAATTTAGAAATTGATTATGTTTCCCTCCGTGTGAGCTATTATATTTATTAAAATCAACAAGAAGTTAAATATCTCGAAAAAAGTAGTCTGTTTTTCATGAAAAATAACCTTTCCGGTCCAGGCAATTTTGTAACAATTGGTACTTTCGATAACCTCCTACAACCTCTGATATTTTTTTAGACAAACAATTTTTTTTTGTAAATTTCAAGCATAAATGTTTAATATAAATAGCAGTGGTATTCATAACCGACTGAAATTTAAATGCGTCTCGACGCCTTGAAAGTCAAGCGACGGTAAGATTTTGCCTTTGCGTACATAAATCTCACACAAACAGCATAAACTTTTTTTACTCATTAAAATTAATTTCTTTAGGGGTCGTGTTAGTTAAATACTCCATTTTTACAACATAAATTTAAATATCGATTAGATAAGTAGTCTGTTTAATGTAAAATAGACCTTTCCGACAAGAATGTTGGCTTAGAATCCGCCTAAAAGCTTAATTTATGATTTTTTAGACAAACAACAGTTCTTGGATTTCACCTAATATCAATGTTAATACAGATATGGTATGTTTATTCATATACCAATTGAATATTGATAGTCCGACGCTTCGAAGATCACAATCGAACGCACTTTTTTTTCTACTTAATTACATGAAGTCCATTTAAACTACGAATTATTATTGATTTGAAGATTGACGGCATACAATAAACGTCAGTGTACTAGTTAATGGTGCTGGATACTTTTTATTAAGGAAACACACATTTACACCTAATCTGTATGCCACAATAAGTAGTGTGTTCGGTTAATGTTGACCAGTTGTAACCATTTTTTAACAAGTGTTTTAACAAAATTAGTTGTACTTGAGTTATCAGTACCCCAGAAAACTAAGATTTTATAAATGCGAATTTATTTTTGGAACAGTCGTGGTAGGACTTCACACTTAAATGTGAAAACAGATGTGTATAACTTATAAACAACGATGCATTGATAGAGTCGCGCTAGCAAGGCAAGTAACTTCGCATTCTTCACTTGAGCACATCATCCGTATACATACGGTGCCATTTTTTTTTTTGGTAAACATACTTGGGTATACAATCAGCATTCGTGTACTAGTTGGGCCAAGTTTTTTCTGGATACATTTTGAAAGTTTTTTCGTTAACTTAAAAACATTGCTTTTAGCGCAGTCAATAGTTACAAACCAAATCGTAATCTTACAATCGTATAACACTTTCATCATCTAATGTTAACGACTAATTGCAGAGTATTAGATTAATTTAAATAAAATCATGTAATGAAGACAATGCATTCGCATAGTAGGACACTTTATTTCACTTTATAAAACATAATGAACATACCTATGAATTTAATAAAAAATATACCCAATAATCTTTCCCATTAGACATTTTCACTATATTATGTATTTGAATATTAATAGAGATGCCACTACACATATCACTGAAAGAGGTAACAACCACCCCCTAAATAGGCCTAACCGAAAAAAAGTTTTACCTTACTTCACAACAATTGTCACGTATACCAGATCTCGTTTGTTTCAGATCCAAATAAAAGCACAAAACAGTTTACAAAATACACCTCACATAATCACTTCGTGAAAATAAAAAAATACATTGTAAAACCCCCTAACTTAGAGTTTAAAATCCTTTTATAAAGAAGAGCATTACTGATTTGCGACAACAGTTGTTCAATGATTCATGATATAATCCTTCCTCAGCAGTCCGTCATCTGTACACAACTGGAGACCGCAGTGACGTCGCCTTCGGATCATGTCCGTTGTCAGCAGTTAAGCAGTTTAAAGTTTTGTGCATCTTAAACTACACATGTAAAGTGCAATACAAATTTAGAATTAACACAGGGGCACTTTTGGAGTCACGACTTTGCTACGACACGTACAAGGATAGAAGGTCCAAAACAGCTTCCGGGCGCTGGAAGGACAATCCATCCAGTCGGATCCTCCATGGACGTTGTGTTGTCTTCTTTTACCAACCGTGTCCTTGCTGGGGAGATGGAATCACAGTCATTTTGCTCAAGTGAACTGTTTCGCATAATATCAGCATGATAATTACTTCGTAGAATTGTTTCTTTCTATTGAAAAGCGTCCCTTGACATGGTGGCAACTGTTTGACTCAACGTGACCATTGTTGTGCAAAACAATATTGTAGCGAAGTTCGTTGACACTATTTTCCGCCTTTACCGCCGTACATGTTGGCATCTGCATAAGATTCTACTTCTGGCAATCACGGCTATCTATATATCGAAATTTTCATTTTCTCCCAATCAGCAGAGTGATGAAGGTTTGTTATGATCCCTATAATACCTTGTATGCATGTGAAGTTGCCACGACCAGCAAATGAACTCACAGAGATCACAACCAGTGATTGCGTGAAGACCTATGAGGGAATTCCTGAGTCGATACTAACTGAAGTGTTCGTGACAGATTGTTATATTGATGTCTCGTGGCCGATTTAAGGTACCACATTTAATGATGTTGGTGTCCACCGGATTTACGTAGAAAATGGGGCAAAAATAGTCAGTGCAACTACTTGGACAATCAGTATCATCCAAAGTGTAATTATGACTTTTTATATAACCATTGTTAGAATTGCGTGATTCGAATATAGTAGAATCGTGTGTCTGCCTTCTTCATGGTTTAGAATTAGTTCTTGAACAATCAATGGCTCATGTTTGGTTATTTATCGTACAAACGTTTCCCCCTGTGTAACAGAAAAGTACCTTTTCGACTAGTTTATTTCGATTATGGGGCTGCATCTCCACTCTAAACGCAAGAAATTCAATCAGAGCAGTTTTGTTTGGTGACTCGGAAAGAAAACAATCTATCAGTTCTTTAAAAGGAATGTGCTGGTCAGTTAGTTATCACAAATTGTAATCCTGAGATTGATCCAGAAGTGTTTTTTTTTTTTTTTTGCAATTCGCGTTCCAGGTTTTTGATTGAATCATTTAAGGGTACGTTTCCGAAGAATGCTAACGTTGCAGCTTGGCCTGCCAAAGCCATTCATTAAAACACCGCCGCCATCACAACGCCGAGGCCCAAGTGTTAAACCTCGGGCATCTTGGCATGTCCTGGGTGTTGTGGGCCGCGTGGAGGACATCATTCGAACGTACCCTATGTAAACATAAATAACAACGAGTTATTTTTTTTAGTTAACAGACTGCAGTGGCGGAATCCAGGGTCGTCGGGAACCGTGCCTCAGACACCCCCAGCCCTTGCTTTTACGCGTGCCAACTCAATCACACCCAAAACTCCTTTCAAGGAGTCACTGGAACCGGGGGGGGGAGGGCCCAGATAACGGCTTATACATTATTAGTTTAAAATATGTCTTTATTAAGTATCCAATGTCCAACATTGACATGTGGAAATCCACAACTAGTTGTGTCTAAAAATAATGAAATCAGCTTTTAAAGTATTCAAAATCAAATTTCTTGTCGGAAAGGTCATAGTTTTTTAATTAAAACAGACTACTTATCCCCTTAATCGATATTTAAATTTTATGTTGATAAAATGGAGTTGATTTAACAAACCCAGACAACAAGAATGTTATTTTTGTGAATGAGTAAAGTTTTTGCTGATTTGTGTAGATTTATGTACGCAAAAGCAAAAATCTACGTCGCTGGACTTTCAGGCTTCGAGACGCAAGTAATTTCAGTCGGTTTTATGAATACCAATGCTATTTTATATTAAAATTTAGCTTGAAATTTACAAAAAAAATTGTGTGTCTTCTTAAAACATATCCAGAGAGTTTGTAGGAGTAATCGAAAGTACAATTGTTCAAAATACCTGACGGAAAGGTCTAATTTTTTCATGACAACAGGCAGCCCCTTTTTTTAGAGATATTTACCTAATTGTTGATTTTAAATTAAATATAATAGCTCACAAACGATTAAACAGTATCAATTCTAAATTTATTTCAATCATTAACGATTTTATTTTCAGTTCAAATGTAGACAATGGCGCTAGCAAAATATGTACAGTCGCTTGACCTTCGAGCGATCCAAAACAGCTATCAATATTCGATTTTTGGTTTATAGATGCCATACATATCATATTAACATTGATGCTTGAAATACACAAAAAAAAGAGTTATCGGAAAAAAATCATAAATGAAGGTTTTATAGGGGTATCCAATTACGGCAATTGTTAAAAATCTTGTCGTAAAGGTCTTTTTTTCATGAAAACCGACTACTTTATCTGCTAGATATTTAAATGTGTGTTACTTTATAAATGAAATTTATTTCCAACACGAGCTAAAATTCACAAAAGAAATCATGTCATTATCTATCTTTGAACCATACATTTAAACCTAGTTAATAGTAAAGTAATGTGCGTGAGCGAAAAATTTGGACGTCGCCAGACTTCAAGTGCGTCGGCGACCGCCTATTTTCCCATTCCGATATTACAAAGTACATCTTGATTAATTTTCCTGTAGGGTGTGAGAGAATCCAACGATGTATACCACGTATTATATTCCCTCAATGAGCCAAATTCACGCGAATTTGGTGCCCTGTCTACAAAGGCCTATCCTGTTCCTTTTGATACAAATTTGTGTTCTTTTTGGAAGTTCTGAACTTCTTTTTACACACAAAAAATCAAGCAATTGTCATACTGTTTTAAATCAACATTTTCATGTTTACCACTTATTATGTTCATAGCTTGCCTACTGATATTTTTGCTTGATCATTAAATGATCTAGAGTGGATTGCATGTTTAAATCAATTAGATGTTTACTATTTCACTTTTGGGAGCAACTTATAGATGTATCAATAATAAAACTATAAAACGCTTAAGTCCCGCCGCGTTTGGATGGATGAGCGTTAATTTTTTAAAACGAAAAAAAGCGGGAAAATTGCGATTTTTTTATAGTATAATTTTTCGGATTACGCTCAAATTGCACACTAATACATTAATTTCATAAATTACAGTTCTGTGAAAAAATCATTACATCGGAATAAAGAATGTAGGTTTATTCGTCGAAGAAAGTTAAAACTTTAAAAAAATCGTAAAATTTTGCGATTTTCATAGAAATAATTTTTGATTGCGCTCAAGATTTCACAAAAATATATTAAATTCATAAAATTACAGGTTCTGTGAAAAAATCGTACAATCGAATAAAGCATGTATATGTTATAAAGTCGAAGAATTTTTTTAACAATCGAAAAAATCGTAAAATTTCGAATTTTTAATGAGAAATAATTTTTCGATCGATTATTCACCCCGTGCAGTTCTTCGTTTCAGAATTTTATAGACCCTCCCATAAAAATTTCATCGCAATTGGAGTATTGGTTAAGCCGAATCGTGTTCACAGACACACAAAAAACAAAAAAAAAAGAAAGTAAAAAAAACAAAAAACATTCGGATTTTTTTCTCCAGTGTAGTGAAATGGAATCTTCGCTTCGCTCGCTACGCTCGCTACGCTCATCCAATTATATTGAACATTGTACAAAAAAAAATGATCAAAGAGAACCAGTGAAATTTAAAAAAGGACTAGTACTCGGACTCGATAACTAAGTTATTAAAGACTCTGACTCAACTCAAATAAAAAAATCAGGACTTTCACCCCCCTAATATTCTCAGTCATTATTTGCATTGATTTTTGTTTATAGATAATGAAAAAAATCAAAATGTAATAATCATGCAACTGGAACTCGTTTTTGATTAATTACATACCTACCACTAATTATTTTCGTTGTGAAGACAAATGTATTTAAAAGTTAAAACCATGCATAAATTCAATGCATTTTCAATTATCTTTTTTATTATTATTATTGATTAGAACTTCATTAGTATGGTGCTCTCATCAATACATTACAAGCATTATTTTTTCTGCAGAAGTGCTTGTATTTTATTTTGTATACTCATTTTCAAACGCAACTAGATAAAGATTGTATGACTGCAAAAATGACAACATTACACCATTTTAATTCATATTTTTATTCAGAAGGCTGTTTTCCTGGTATTTGCCAAATATAAATCTCGAATAAAATTTGCCTCCGCGGGCTAGACCGCCGAAAATGGTCCGGAGAGTCTCTAACCTTAATTGTCCCGTTTTGTAACTTTCAAATATGGTCCCACCTTAGATTTAACGACCTTCTTATATTCGCGTAAATGAAGGTAAACTTGACTATCCTATATTATGATTGCGATTAAATTCTGTTGAGTCAATAAGCACCCGAATATATCCCCATGTCGCTTACGTCTTCTAGCTAGACAGTACCTCCTACCTGTCTGAATCGGTCGAAGGTGAGCAGGACGCTCAGTCAAACGAAGTCAGTAGGAGACAGGGGGCCACAAAGTTTTTATTCTTTAAATTTGAAAGTTCATCATATTGTGTTCCTTTGTGGAAGTGTTCAGTTACGAAATATCATCATTTAAAGTTTAAGGATATGATGATATTTTAATTCACTATGAAATTCCTTTATTTAAAAAACTTAAAAACTGGTAGTAGCAGGGACCTAGTGCATACAATAAAACGCAATATAACGCAGAACCTTTCAATTTTTATTTGGTCAAGCATGCGATTATTAAACTGGTTAGTCACCATAATTTGAAATAGATAAATTTACAATCAGGAGGCTTCTGTAGAGTATAAAACAAGTGTTTGAGATTATTTGGAATCAAACTACAAAAAGTCAAATTTGCAAAACTATAACTATAACATTAAAGCCAATAAATTTTAGATAGAATGTTTTGTGTATTGGACCTTTCAACAATGTCATTGAAGTTAAGAAAGCATGTTTTTGTTTATAATGTGTAAATATTAGAGGCGGGTGAAATGTAGCGTCATGCCATTGGCAGATGCCAAATCAGCAAAGCCATATCCTTTGAAAACTCAAACGAAATGATACATAATTTAAATAGTTTTACCATTCATTGGTGATGATGGTGATTTATTTCTTGTACAAAAATCTCTCCATTGTGGTTATGAAGATAGGAACAACAATTTAACAATTTACTTCAAAGAAAAATCTCACCATTGTGGTTATGAAGATAGCAACAACAATTTAACAATTTACCTTAAAGTTCAAAGAGTAACTAAAGTTAAGATGCAAAGTTCAATAGAGATCTTCTGTAGCTCCTTGCACCCATCTCTATTCATAAATTTGTATTCATTTTTCTGTTTTTCTTTTAATGCATTATGATATTATGTATACTTATATTGTTTATAGCTTATACTTATATTTGACAGCCCACACACAGATTTCACTTGCCCATGTTGTCGTTGTTGTCCCTAATATATGTTATCAAAATTCCCTTTGATTTTTTAAAAAAACGTCATTTTAAACGAAATGATGAGCTTTAATTAAGAAATACAAATTTATTTAACTGAGAAAAATATCAATCGAATATCATAAACATTAAACATTTGAAGTTGCAAAGTTTTTTGATGACTATTTAAACAGTGAGTGACCAAATCACAAACTATGGGTCCCTATAGAAACATAAAATACACAATATGATTAGGCTCGTATTATTTCTATATCGATAATGATTATTGACTCGCAAATAGTTCGGGACATCAGTGCTGACATGTAGTCTAGTATCATATGGTGACCAAGAATAATAACAGATTCGGTATTTTTAATACTTTTTCGTTAGCAACGTTTGAGAGAAGTAGTTGTATATTAACCTAACTGTTTACCACTTGCGATTAGAAAATATGTATAATTAACAATTAAAGAAATTAATTAGTTTGAGAAATTATATTGTTTTTCATACAAATAATATTGTTTCATAGAACAAATATTATTTTTTTTCACATCAAACCATTATTTTTACAATATACATAATATTCTTGATAAATCCGCGTGTGGCCTAAAATTAATATTTGCTTTATTGTGTATCAGTGCCTATGATACATGTAAATGAATCGTAGGCACGTATACCGAAACATAATACAGCGACACCATTATCTGTATAAAATTAAGATTTTTTGTGTGTCATAATATGATTATACTATCATACTTTCATAAATACATACTAATCTTACGCAATTAGTTTTTTTCCACACAATCGAGCAGGAAACTTCTGCGACTAACATTTAGTGCAAAAAGCCACGATAGTTTTCATCATTGACTGTACATACAGATGGTTGTCTTACACGTGTAGGATTGGGTTTGCAACAAAGGCTTACTTTCATACTGTAAACAAAACTAAATGACATTTTTGTTTTTTTGCGCATTGCGTGTTTTAAAAGTCAATTTTCCCCCCTTGTCGAGTAAGATCATTGTAAATCTCCCACTTGTCGTTTGGTCTCCGAGCTAGTGCTAAATAATGTCCTATAGATTTTGACGATGCCGAAGATGGGTCGTTCCCTATGAACTCAACAACACCCCGTAAGTGATAGTCTTTGGCTCGAATTGTGATTATTTTCGGGATAGTCGAGACGTTAATGTACATCTCGTCTTGAGATCGATTTATGTCCACAAGCTCTATTAGGAGGTAATTGAGATACATTAGAAACGTCTTGTTTTCATTCCACAGCAGCGCTTGAGCTCCATGTCCACATTGAATTGAAATCGCTTCTAACTTTGTTTCGAGTTTAATCCAAAGTGATTCAACTTCATTCTGCGCGCAGTCTAACATATGACTGGAAAAAGCATATATCTCGAAGATTACCACCCTTCAAGAACACATTGTTGTGTCTCCACGACAGACGGGTTACATCTTCAATAAATGTATGGGCCTTGTTTTCGCTGTACATTTCGATGCCGATTTCATTCTCATGTGATGGAGTATCCAGATACTTTAAAAATCTTAAGCACGATGACAAGTTCGACTCTCTTTGCGGTAGATGTGGCAGAGCCCACCCTTTGGTAAGTATATCTTGTGTACCAAATCAAACAGTTTTTTCCATCCGGTTTATCGTGCTTCTAACTCCCCAAATTCCCTGTATATATTCGCTATCACAATACGCGATACAGAGCATCTGTAGGATTGCATCAAGGGAACATGTATTTGATAGCATGAAAATGTCTTACTCATTTAACTTTACTAGGTTTTAATAGCTGCTGTCGTGTCCCTGTATTTTTGGAGCAAACCAATCACTTTAAAACGGTTAGGTAAACTTAATTGTTAATTGTGGTGTAATCCGGTGCTGGGTCTAGCTTTGACCTTCATCGATCGTTTTTTATTGGCAAAGCCATCGCACGCCAGTTTCAATGTTTTGATCTTTCTCGTAACTCTCGTATATTACGTTGCGGGCAATTCCAACAAATCTTGGTTTTTGTCCATATCCTCTTCCGATCCAGAGACTGCCAAGTGACATTCATGGGAACACGTGAACAATGCAACTTTTGCATAAACGCAGCAATGAGCTCCGGTTGAAGATCTCCAGGAACAGCTTACAGACAAAGGCGAATGAAGTTTTAACTTGTGTGGATGTTGGAATACTTACGCAGCGCGGTGTGATTCGCTTTCCATTTCATTTCGTCGTCGTTAGCGGTAACTGGTGGTGGCGGAAGTAAATTATCGGGCTAAAATATTCCCTTCTTTTGAGTTTTGTGGTGGTTGGGATGCGTTCCATTTCAACAGACTTTGCATAAACCCCTTCCCCGAGATATTTTGGGAGACGTCACTGGCCATTAGGAGTGACACTGCAGTGTCCATATCATAGAATCAGGCCGCCACTAACTTCATTCTGCCCAGACCAAAGCAATTCATGTGTATTTACCAAGAATCGTCAACTCTTGATTGAAGCTGTTTGTGCTTGAACACACGATTTTTGTGTCATTGACGCTACTTTCCAGAACTAGCGCGTGCTAGCTGTAAGGCCACTTCGTCCAAGAGTAGGTACCATGACAAGCGGAGCAAAGGGAAGAAGTTTACAACAGTTTAATGTAAGAGGTACCATATCTGGACGATATTGGCCAGTTTATCATGATCTCCATCATCGCCAATTACCCTTCGTGCATTCAGCCGCCAATGCTAGAGCCACCAACTTCAAATGACGGAGAACGATTCAGTACGACTTTTCATCCCATGGAAGTGAACAAAGTTGTGCTGTCCATTTGGGCAGTTGTCCTTTTGGATACTTCATCAAGTGTAGAGCCCTCTCTCCAGTACTTGATCACGGTTCTTCTCAAAAACACTTTACTCCAATTCGCATCTTGTTGGAGCTCCTGTTTCCATATCGACAACCTTCAGTTTCGCATCATTGCAATAGTAAATATTGCACCCCAGCAATTCTTAAAATGTCATCTTGTCAGTTGACTGCGCAACTTGACACATAGCTCTCGTGTAGAAATCTCGTATTCCGAAGATCTTCCCTTAAAAAACATTGCCAATCCATGAACATCTTGACCAGGTGAGCAATGTCCCGTTTCTGACGAAACACGATGGCACTGCAATGTCCAATATGTGGATAAGAACTCAAGATCTTGGAACACTCTGTCACATAGGCCGGTTAGGCTGTTAACTGTGTAATGCTTTGACTACTGCATACATTAATGCAAGGGACATGTCAGTAACACCTCATTAGGGGTATTGCCCCACTGTCGTACCACTCCCCCAGCCATGATGTATGCTGTAGCATCATGCCTTTGGAAGCATATTGCCTGCGGAATATGTTTGCTCTTTATGTTACATCATGAACTGTAATTTCGTATAAAACAATGTTTTTCCAGAAGTTTGACCTGTCACATTGTTAAAAGTCGGTTGACAACTCACCAGTTTTTGCATCTATACTCAATTTTAGGGTAGCGTGAGGATCGGGGACAATAAGCCCCTGTACATTGAATTTGGAGAAGTGGAAGCCAATAATGAACAAAAAATCGGTTTCAATCGCCAATGTCTCGTATGGTTGCCCTTTTTCATTGAGAACGATTGTGTCTTCATATCTCAATAGCTTTAAGGTTTGATCATGGTGATGTCTTGAATCTTTAAACCCTTCTGATTTGGGCCTTTCTTGTAACTTCATTACTTGGAATTGGCTAGTGGCTCAGCTTCAACCATATTTCCATTATTTCCATCCGCTTCAGTCTTTGACCACAGCTGCAGACATTGTTTAGGTTTGCACCAGAACATCAGTATGGCATCCTTTACGAGCTTGGCCAGCAAGACGTCCGCTTTCCTTTGTCAATACATGTTTTTTCCCTGAATAGGCCCTCATACGTAGCAATGCAAATTAAGACGACACGACCCTTCATTTTGGTTCGTCCCTTGTATGATTCCTGAAAATAAACCTCCACATCCCCGAACAAGACCCTTCATTTTAACATAAGCAACGAACGTCAGGATGCACCTTTGCTCACGTTTGAAGAAATACAAACAGTGTTAATCTTGTATGTGTCCCAAGTGGGCTGTTTACTGTTCGCAGGTCCACCAAACCCTGGATTTAAGATATCATTTACTCTATGTGTTTGAGGTCTATTAAATTCCGTTCGTACGTAAGTTTTTTTTCGATGGCTTAATAGCAATGCCACTCTTCCAGTGACAAGGTGATGGCAAAGGAAATCTTGTTCATTGTCAGGTACGGAAGTGACAAGTGTTATTTGTTCACCTTCACTTTTCACCTGACAAGGAACTCGTAGTGATATCCGTCAACAGATGGTCACTCTGAGAGACAACACCTATTTTTTTCCAAACAATTTTTCCTATTGTTTTTAACAATTGTATAATAAGCTTTTGGGCCGATACAAGGTAACTAAGTTTTTCGCCTACAATCCCATTACCAACCTTCTTTGTATGACCAGCACGAACACCGGCCTTCTAAAGGATATATCCGCCTTTGCTGACTGGAGAACGTCAAATTTTTGGAGAAATCGACTAATGATTGTCTTTGGCATTTTCTCAGTTCATCTCGTCTGCAAATATTAAAACACTTGTTAGAATATAAGCTAGTACGAAGCCAGCACCTTATTGAGCATGTTTTTTCAAGGCATTGTAATTGCAGCATTCTAATTCGTATACAACTACAAAGAATAAGTCGTCTATGTATCCCCCAAACAAACAAAAATGTGTAAAAACAAAAAAAACGGCAGCCAAGCTCTCCTTCAAAAAGTCTTCGGCTGTGAAATGCTGTGAGATAAGAAGTTGAGCCAGACTTTTCATTCTTTCTTTCCTAGTTTCGCATTGAAAGAAAGTAAGATCAATTTCGCCTGTTGACAAGTGCCAAGTCCAACCATGTTTCGTGATAAAAAGTAAAATTTTAAACTCAAAATCATAAAAAAAAATTTGTTTTTTGGGCCATTAATTTTGATGTTTTGAAGGTTAGCAGCCTTCGGCGTGGTCAGCACTCACGTATCCGCTGTGTTAGGCAATGAGGGTTCGAGAGCAAGTGTAACGGTTCGGTTCCGCCTCAACGTCTGCTCGGGCATTTCGGCTAGTGGGAACCTTCTATCAACTGTTAATGTTACACCGTCCTTTTCGGATGGACGAGTAAGCCGTTGGTCCTCTTGGTACTTTCCGAAAGGAGTAGCTACGTGCCGGTACCCGGGTTCCCCCCTCCTCCCTTTCTGTTCATAGTTCATCCTTAATCTATCACCTCTCATCGTCTTGAATAGCCAAGTGTAATAATTATGAGACCTCCTAAGCAATATACAATCAATTCAATCAATCATGACTACACATGGCATTCTTTTTTTGGTACTCTTTGTTTCAATATAGGTTAACTCTGTGAGTAAACGTAATTTCATAACATCTTTACTGGGTGTAAGCTAGCCGCCGGGGAGGGGGGGTAGTGGGGGGAATTTCACACATTTGCACCGTGTGTTCTCCCTGTTCACAAAGCATTTTAATGTGATAACATATATATCTGGCCGACCCGGAGAGACTCGATCAGTCAAATGAAAACGCATTAAGCCAATTATTTTTTACATTCAAACATATTATATTTTAATGGTGAAATAAAAATTGCCGTAAAAATTTTCCCGAACCGGGGATTGAACCCAGTACCGTCGAATAATGTGGTAAAACATTAATATAATATTAATACATTTAACACAATTCAGAAATTAAAAAGTCCGCCCCAACCCGGGATCTTTGAACCACGGGTCTCCCGAATTTCTCGCAAAATTTTCTAAATTGTGGTATATAATAACAATTACATCTACGGAAGTGTTTTCCCCCGATTAACCAAATCGAGAAACAATACAAATATAATAATTATAATAAAATTACTAATATAATATAATAATGAATAATAATAATAAATAATTATAATAATAATAATAATATGAATACGGCCACGGCCACTCAGAATACCGCCGGCGCGCTCCAGTAAGGTCTCTACCTAGAAACAAAACGAACGGAGACGAAAAAAAGAACAAAATGGTCACATGAATGAACGAAATTTTATGCGCTCCTTCTTTATGGTGAACGAATGTAAATAACGAGAGCCTTTACCTGGATGAGACAAGCAGGTTATACCAGGGAGCATAACTACACAATTTCCAGAGTTAGAAATAAACGAACAAAATGTTTGTAGATAGACTTCAAATATAATTTTTTTTAAAAAGCAATATCTACAGGCAAGATGTAATCGACCAAATAAGACGAGAATCGAGGATGAAATATACAGACGAGATAATCTCGAATCTGACGACGGTAGCACGACCCCTGCACAGTTTGCATGAGGTTCAGGCCATAGGAAGAGACGGTGGAGAACATAATAATGATGGAACCGGACGCAAAAAACATATAAGATAGCATTTATGAACACATTAGCAATTTGAACACATTCCTTTCAAAGAGAGACCGAACTTACCAAAGATTTATTACAAATAAAAATTATTCTTTACATTAACTGTCCTGAATAACATATTTGAGAAGAATTTTCAAGTAATTTAGATCCACCCGATTTCAATGAAAATTCATCTGGGCTGTATTTGTGGAGTGGCAGGTCACGGTAGCAGAGAAGTTTCACAACTTTCACCTTATCCAACCAAGATGTCAGAAAACAAATAGGACTAAAACCAAAAAGGGAGTGAAAAATGGAAAAGAAGTTAGAACATAGAATCAACGTACTAAGAGAGGGATGTGTTGGACATCTAACATGCATTCTAGTAAATACACATCGTTAGTCCCTGAGAGAAATCAAGGTTACCAGTGTTTTTTTGATGGAGACGCCGGAACGAATCCATGTGAAGAAGATTTCAGATTACAATGTGAAGACTATTTGGACTACGTATGGAACAAAGATTGAAACTCTAGCGGCACGCTTAAAAAGATATGTGCAGTGTACCAGGAGACACGACAGACAATCAAATTGTTTAAGAGTAATGAGAAACTGTTTTTAACTCGGAAACTAGGAAACAAATTTATGGTTGACAACGACTAATATTTCCTCCTCCTACTAAAGAAGTCCCACTTGGAGGAATTCATGTGGAGCAACATTTGGTCCAAAACCAAAAGACTTTAAACCGCGAGTGCCGTGGAGGATGGCTTCCTCATATAGAACAAGAACAGATGAAATTTGAGGTGGAAATGCCCGTTAGTTAGTAGTAAATATAGACGACATTACCATATGCAATAAAAAAAACTCATAATTGGAAAGCTCCTGGAGTAGATTGGGAATACAGAACTTTTGGTGGAAAAGACTAACGCCAGTGCATTGTAAACTAAAGGATTTCTTTAACCAAGTACTTCACGACCCATCACTTGTTCCAGAGTTCTTTACTCAAGGTATACCAAATTATGATATATCAAGACAGTAGGACAGATCGGACCCCAAAAATATAGACCCATCACTTGCTTGCCAACCCTTTATAAAATTCTAACACAATCTTCCCTTGCAATTAACAGAACATTTATCAGAACAAATGAAATTTTTAGCGTGGGAACCAAAAGGATTCACACAAAATTCATATGTATGTAAAGAGCACTTATAATTGATATTATTGTTACAAAACATGCAACTGACAAAATAGGAACTCTATCATAGCTCACATAGCTACAAAAAAGCAATTTATTTGATTCGGTTTCCGCACGATTGGTTCAATCAAAGTTCTTGTTTGTAATAAGGTAAATGCCACAGTTGGATAACGGTGCTTAAGCTCTCATTGCATTCATGGAGAATTAATATAATACTAAAAACCAATTTCAAGATCTGTTAATATTGAAAAATATGGCAATAAAGAGAGGGATCTTCAGGGGGACACCCTTAGCCCTCTATGGTTTTTGTCTCGCAATAAAACCCAGTATCAGAGCTACTTATCAACAATGCTGGAGTATCGCCTTACCTGTAAAGAAATAATGACAAGGTACACATCTGGCTGTATATGGAAATGATTTTAAAAAATGTATGGAAATCAAAACGAACTAGCTCAAATATTTAATTGACATAGTAAAAAAATTATTCAGTGAAGGACAATTCATATGTAATTTATGGATTTAGATAAATGTCTTCAGTCAATTTCATATGAAACGTAGGAAAATTGCAAGAAACCTGACAATTCGCCAAATTTGTGTTTGGAGGGGGGTCAAGAAATTCCAAACATAAACAATAGCGAAGAAAGATACAATACCCTAGTAGTGAGCCAAAACATTATTCTTGAACCACCAGGATTAAAAAATTGATATTTAAACAAAATTATGAACTAGAGTTACAACTATCTTAAAAACAAATGTTAAAGGAAGCTATAAAAATCAAGGGCATTAAGATGCAGGGGCTTTACAATCTTGACCTTTTTTTCATGTGGTGATGTGACTGGTCAATGTGGACTTGAATGGACACTAAGTCGTTTTACACAAGAAGACAAATGACCTATCTTCAGAACTCACCACCAAAAATCATCTTCTGCAAAGGTTTTATATATACCACGGGGAAAGGGTGGAAGAGGATTGGTAAATATCGGATCATTGTTCTATTCGCAAAGTTTCACTAAACTCAGATCAGACTTTCTTAATTCTACAATTCCATATCCCAAGAACTTAAAGCTCCGAGATAAAAACTATAAACTCCCCTCAGGCTAAATGAACGATTCTTTCATCCTGAAAGATACATAAAGATTTAAATATGAGATGAATGTCTGGAATACTAATCACTTCATGGTAGGTAGCCCGAAAGCATCCACAGTACCAAATTTGGCATTGTTCATTCAATAAGATGGGATTCACAAAGGAGATGTGTTTCGCTGAAACCGGAAGGATTTCTGTTCGCCAATCAAGATCAGGTTATAAATACCAAAACTATAAAAAAATTCAATCATTCAATCCAATGACAATGATATGTGTAGAAAAATGCATAACAAAAGTTTACGGAGACAATAGACCGTGGTTATAGCTGGGGTCCTTCAATTGCCAACACGTGGTAATCTCAGTAGGCATAATCCAGCGTAGTCAAAGTAGTTTTATCAACATCTAGGAATAAGACGCACATCTCCTTGTCAATCCCCCTCCTTATTACAAGTATTCCTCACTGCACCTACTGTGATCGAAAATGGCAGAATTTTTGTATAAAATGTCTTTGGATAACGGTTATAACAGACCAAAACCATAGACCGGCACAACAAACCAGACAATCATTTTATGCGATAAATCTAAACAGAATTACATATCTAATTGACATTGCGATCCCCATAGTAAAAATTTGAGAACACCGAGAAGCACTAAGGTGGGAAAAATATCAAAATTTAAGTCAATAAATAGACATATAATTTGGAAAATGAAAAACTGTTACTGTTGTGCCTTCGTGGATCTCAGCCACTGGAGTACATCCAATCTTCCCCGTCTCTGGCCAAGGCCCCCCCCCCCGCCCCCCCCCCATTAAAAACAAGATTCCTGGGTCTGTCTCCCAAATCTCTACATCCTATGCATGCAGAAAGCATTCATCCATCCTCAAACCGTGCCACAAAGTCAGAAAGATTTTTGCGTAATACACTTCTCTTTCCTTCTCTCTTCTCTCTCCGGTCTCTTTCCATCAATGTCTCTCTCCTCTCTCTAAAAGATTTGCCATACAGATTGCTTGTTTAATAGATATAAACTTTTATTGAATTTTGTGTATCACATCTCATCTTTATTATTAGTTTGTTATTAGAGTTTAATTTGTCTACAGTAATATGTGTACTTTACCTTATGTTTTCACGCTGTTATAATGTAAACTTTTGTTGGGCTTGGGCCTCACCCCGCCTTGTCGTATACCAGGAACGCAAATTGTTACCTGAGTATTGTGTTTGAACAATAAAGAACCCCTATATAAATAATAATAATAAAATAATAATAATAAATAATAATAATTATAATAATAATAATAATAATACAAAAAAATATATTAATATAATAAAACATACTATTGTATCATTACAATAAATAGAATATAATCTAATATTAAATTATTAATAACTTAGAATATATATCCATATAACTATCATAATAATATAATATAATATACATATAATATAATATAATATCATATAATATAATGATAATAATACTAATATAATCATAATATAATGTGTGTGAACCTGACACCGATTCCCACAAGTGCCTAATTTCATACAATCACACAATATTTGAGTGGGCTACAATTTGTGCTGAGTTAGTGCGATCAAAGATGTCTTCCATCAAAAACAATTATATAGTGCAAAATGTGATACCAGCATATAGAAAATCTTGCAATTATGTAGATTTTGTAAATGAAGAAATTTGAAATTAACTGGCTCCATGAATGTGAGTCCTATTCTATTTAACTATTAATTAATTAATTAATATTTATTGGTTAATTATGGTGGGAACCCCCAAATCGAATTTCAAAAGTGACAATAAATAAAGTCTTAGTTCTGGTATTAATTAGAGCATTTTTTCACATATAAAGAAAAGAAAATACATTTGAGAATTATATATTGACAAATATACTAACTTATAAGCTAAATATGTTGATTTTGCTATATTTTTTTAATTATTTAACACAACACGATCAACCAATGACAAAGTAAAATTTAATTTCTAGCCAATGATATCACAAGTGGTTCAACAAAAGAGCTGGTAACTATAATTATATATATCATTTTTCATCTAATTTTCCATAATAGTATAACATATATTTAACACAAATAACAATCTGCGTAAAAATTATGACAAAATAATTGAATACCTAACTATAACAATATTAGCAAGTCTTAAAAGCTTTTGGTAATGAGAATTTCGAAAATGAACTGGCTCCAAGCTAGTGTATTTTTTAGTATATAACATTAATTGAATAATTATCCATTAATAATATATGCGTATAATAATATGCGTAATAATATAATAACGGAATGCCTCATAGTTCCCACAATCTAGTTTAATAACCGATGAGTCGCTGAAGGCAGTGGCGCCGGAGAACAGTTTTCATTGAGCTCACTTTTTTTGTTTCTTTGTATGAACGTGTTATTATCATCCGTTTTAAAATATTTACGACTTACGTTCAAGGGTATTTAAAACCCGCAAAACTCAAAAAAATATATTGCAGTCAGGCTAACTAGTAATGAATTGGAGCAATCAACAGAAAAATTTTGGAGCCACCATGACATCCTAAAAAAATTGTACAAACATGACGATATTTCGAGCTAGTTCCCATCGGAATAAATCTCCCATAATAAATAACATGGGGACGATCTTTATGCCCCGTGACCTTGGATGATTTTTCAGGCGCGTTGTTGGATGTGCGTAAGTTTAAAAAAAACAAAAAGCGTAAAATTGCAATTTTTTATGATAATAATTTTTGATTACGCTCAAATTTCACATGAAAAAAATAATTTATAAAATAATTATTTATGTTCAGTGAAATAATCATTACAAATAATCGGATAAGCATATTATAGGAGTTATAGGTCGAAGAAATTATAAAAATCGAAAATAATCGTAAAATTGCAATTATTATGAGAAAAAAATTCTGATTGCGCTCAAATTTCACACGAATAAATTAATTCATCAAATTAAAGTTCTGTGAAAAAATAATTACAATCGGATAGAGCATGTAGGTGTTATAAGTCGAAGAATTTTTGTTTAAATCGAAAAAAACGTTAAATTGCGATTTTCATGAGAAATAATTTTTTGATTGCACTCAAAATCGTGGCAGTTTTAAGTTAAGAGATTTCGGGTCCGTAAACTTTTCCCCCCCACCAAAACATTTCGTCTCAAAAACATGTTCATAATTTTGCACCAATTATGCACCATTTTGCACCCAACTCCCGAATTTTGCACCCCAATACTTTCGGAGATACGGCCATTTTCAAAAGGGGGGGGCTTTTTTACGCTATCCTCCTAATGGGAATTTAAACTCAAAAACAAATTTTCAAAATTTTCCCCCAATTATCACCTTTTGCCCCAACCCCAAATTTTTTGCACCCCAATAATTTGGGAGTCGGCCTTTAAAAAGGGGGGGGCTAATTTTGGGTTCTTTAATGGCTCCCCCAAAGAAATCCGAACCGAAAAAAGTCTAAATTTTTTTTGCACTTTTTTTGCACTTTTTGCACCCAATCTAATTTTTGCACCCCACCATTTCGCACTTTTCGCATTTAAAATTTGGGGGAGCCAATTTAAATGGTGGCCCCCCCATTTTGGGAAATTTTCAACCGAAATGTCTCATTTTTTTGCACTATTTTTGCACTTTTTTTTGCCCCCAAAAATCAGATTTTTGGCCCCCCCTACCCATTTCGCGCATTTCACATTTAAAATTGGGGGAGCCAATTAAGGGTGCTCCCCCCATTGGAAACCCAAACCGAAAATAGTCTCATATTTTTGCACTATTTTTGCACTTTTTGCTCCAAAATCTGATTTTTGCCCCCCTCCCTTTCGCAGCATATTGCATTTCAAATTGTGGACCCCAAAAGTTAATGGTGGCTCCCCCACATTGGAATTTCGACCAAATAGTCTCATATTTTTTGCACTTTTTTTGCATTTTTTGCACCCAAATCTAGATTTTTGCCCCCCCACCAATTCGCGCTTTCACATTTCAAATTGGGGACCCAAAGAAATGGGGGCTCCTCCACTTTGGGGAATTCAAAACCGAAATAGCTCATATTTTTGCACATTTTTGCACTTTTTGCCCCCAAAATCTAGATTTTTGACCCCCCCCAATTCCACATTTCGCTTTCAAATTGGGGAACCAAGTTAATGGTGGCTCCCCCACATTGGAAATTGGAACCGAAAAAAAGTCTCATATTTTTTGCACTTTTTGCTCTTTTTTGAAACCCAAACCAGATTTTTGCCCCCCCACCTTTTCGCAGCATTTCACATTTCAAATTGGGGAGCCAAGTTTAATGCTTTTTCAAAATCATTTTGGAGAGGGGGACCGGGCTCAAATTAGCAGAAATTTGAAACTTTTAAAGACTCCTGATTTTTTGCACCCCCTAAATGTCGAATTACAGGGGTGAAATATGGAATAAATTAACAAATAAAAATTTTCGATTTTCCAAAGTAGAAAAGGTAACGTTTTTTCTAAAGATAAAAAGGAAGCCAAAAAACAGGGCTTTTAAATAAGCTGCTAAAAATCCCCCTCCAAATACCCCAAGTGCTTTTTTTTTTACCCCCTTTAACTATAGAATCTACGGGAGGTGAAATATAAAAACAAATAAACAAATAATAATTTCAAAATCCAAGATGGAACGTTTAAAAAATACTGTAAGTCTGTAACAAAAGACAAATTACTAAATCTTAAAAAAGCTGCAATTAAAGCACTCTAAAATTTGGCCAATCCCTCATTTTGCACCCCAAAACTATAAAATCACAGTGGGTAAATAAGAAAAAAAATAAACAAAAAATATTTCAAAATTTAAAAATTAACATCGTTTATCAAAATCATGTATCAGAAGTCAAAATTAATGGCTCTAATTACGTTTTAAAATCTCTCTCAATAACCAAGTGCACCCCTAACAAAAGTTCTACAGTTATGTGAACAACCCAAAAAATTAACAAAAATATTTCAAAACCCCAAAAAGGGGTCTTTTATCTAAATACTGTAACAAAAAGTTGAAATTACGGGGCTCTTAATTAGCATTTTAAAAATTCTCCTCTAAAATTCCCATGCCCTGTTTTTTTGCACCCTAAAACATTTCTTTTAGTGTTTTTTTTACTACATAAATTTTAAATTTTCAAAAAAAGTTAGTTGAAACTTAAAAATTGTAATTAAATATAGTCTTCGGCCGAAAAAAATGTTTTGTTTTTTAAATATGTATTTTTTTTTGCCCCCTACCTCCAAGTTAAAAATCACTGTAGTTATTAAAAAAAACTTTTAAAAAGATGTCAGTATGTTAAGAAGATTAGGGGTTTTCGAATAGGAACAAAAATTTCCCCTTTCTACCCCCCAAGTTTTTTGAGCGAAATGTACCTGGGTATTGTCATTAAAATTCACTATCACGTCTTTTTCGGGTGTCCCCACGTTTGACCCAAATGGGGAAATTTAAAAAATCAGTTTGTGCAAAATGGTGCATGTTGGTGAAAAATAACATGTTCCAAAAAAATGACACTAAACGGGGATTTTTAATTTAAATGTATCACCTCCAAATTTTTCGTCTGAAATCAAAAAAAAAAAAAAATGGTGTTTTAAAGTTTAAAAAATACAGGGCTTCCAAAACTTTTTTTCGAAGAATCCCCCGGGGGGGGCTACATTAAATTTGGCCCGTCCCAAAAATGGAATGTTTTAACAAAAGATTGAAGGGGGGGGAACAAAAATAAAAATTTGGGGTGCAAAAGGGGATTTTTCCGGTACTGCCCTGACTACAACAGCACTGTATTACATACTATCATTATGTTTTTTTTTAATATTCGTTTTTTGGGAAGGGTGGGAGGGGTTGTGGTGTGGGGAAATTTTATAGCCCAAATAAACTCGGAAAGGGTAGGGGAAACTATCTCAGCCTCTGTGAACAGTTTTCGATGACAAAGTTGTATTTGGTTTGCTTTTTTTTGGATCTAAGTACTACTTTTTTTCTTTTTTAAAGTTTTCACTTTTTGAAATTGTCGCTTTTTAAATCCTTGATTTTTAACCTTATGTCTTACCACTTAGTAAATGCAAGACTCACATTAAATATTGTGAAAAGGATGCTTTTTTTGGGGGATATTCCTACCAAAAATATGGAGGTTAATGTTTGAAAAAATTTTTATTTATTCTCTTTTTATGTACAAAAGCAGGGTTTATAGAAATAACGGAAAGGGAAATTACCTGGGGAAATTAGACCCCCCCTGCGTGTAGACCAATAAAAAAAATTACACCATGCTACATCAAACGTATACAAATGACATTCATATCAATCTTCTCAAATCGTGTCCTGCATTTATATAAAAAAATTTTTGACTTTAGATTCTTTTTCTTAAATTGTACAAATACAACTTGTCCCAAAGAAAAAATTTTTACAAAATTCGAAAAAAATATCTGATAATGTAAACGGAGTCTACAATTCCCCACAAAATCAAAAACATCACACTCACAAATTCAACCCTCAAAATATGATTAGTCCCAGGAATGTTAAATCAACTATGTTTAATTTTATATTAGTTAAAAATCATTTTGACGGGGTTGTCACTCAATACTCGCACCAATCGTAAAACATACGGAAATTTTTTTTAATACAATTCGAAAAAAAAAACCACCCGTGGGGGGTTCGAACTCAGTTTACACATTCAGTGGGCGCATTTTCCCAACTAAACCACGATCCGGAGGTTTTTTAACTTCAAAATTGTTTTAATATTAAAAATTTCCCACCGACATGAGTGTTTCCCCGACTACCCAAAAACGGGAAAAAAAAGGAAGTGTGTTTGATTCTGATTAAAATTTCATTAGCCGATACTTAACTATTTACACAATTACCATATATGTTAAAAAATTTCAGTCGCAAGGATTTTCCCCTTCTCTCCTTTTGGGGGTTTTGGGTCAGGCACCTTTTTAATATTTGCTGTCTAATCGAAAAATTTTTCCCCCTTTTGCACATTTTTATAAAGATTTAAAACAGAGATAAAACCTGCATTTTTTGTTATTTTTTATTTTTGGTCCTTTCTACAAAATAATTTTTTTTTAAATAAGTAAAAAGTAAATATTTTCATTATTCGTCATATTCAGGTGACAGCATAGGAGAAGAAACTAATTATTATTATCTTAGTTTCATAAGTAAATTTTCTTGATTAGTGGGTAAAATAAAGGAAAAAAAAACGTAGTAAAAGTTCGATACTCAAAAAATTTCGCCCTTTTGGAGACTCACGAGCGATAAAATCTTAGGCTCAAATAAATTTCAAATTCACGTTCCCATTTCTTACAGCCATAAAACAATGTCAAGAATTTAGTCATACATTTAACTACGGAACTTCGCAAAGCTTTTTCTGGCGGTTTTTGGGGATGAGCGTTATTGGTGCATGACTGCCATGTTTCATGAGTCGATTACCCCAAAATTTCACAAGAATTGTTTAATTAAAAAATTTAAAGGGATCTGTGAAAAATTATTATATTGGGATAAACATGTAGGTTTTAATAAGTCAAAAAAAAGTTTTTTAAATCAAAAAAAATCGAAAAATTGTGATTTTAAAGAAAAAAAAATTTTCTTGTTGCGCTCAAATTCACAACAAAAATTAAATTTCAAAAAATTAAGGGTTCTGTGAAAAAATAATTACAAGGGATAAAGCATATGGGTGTTAATTACTTTTTTTTTTTAAAAAAAAAAATTTTAAAATTGCAATTTTTATAAGAATAATTTTCGATGGCGCTCAAAAATAAAAAAATAAATAAATTTTTTTTTAAAGCTCCCCAAACCCCGTTATAAACTGTTTTCGTGGGGATTTTAAATCAAAGCGACCAACCCAACCCTGAGGCCCCCCAATCGACGAGTGAGCGATAAACCCCAAAGATGATATTTTAATAGGAAATATAGCAACAGGGGTAGGGGACAGTGCGAAAACCCGCAAATAAACCCAAAATAAAACAAGGCCGATTCAGAAAAACTCTGAAATTTATTATGTGCTTCTTTTCTAGGACGGCTCCAAGTCCCCTTTTTACAACGGGAAACGTGGCGTTCTAATTAGGGTTTTTAAAGGGTCCCCAAAAAATTTTAATCGAAATTTAAAGTATCGATTCACCCGGAAATCTGCTAAAAAACCCACAAATTAGGAAAAAATCGTTAAATTTTGCGTTTATCAAAAGAAAAAAATTTTTTGATTGTGCTCAAATTTCACAAAAATTTTAATTAAAAAAAATGAAGGGGGTGTGAAAAAACATTAAACAAAAAAAGTAGGTGTTATAAGTCGAAGATTTTTAAATTTTTTTTTAAAATCAAAAAATTTGCGTTTTTTTATGAAAAAAAAATTTTTGATTACGCTCAGATTTTACCAAATAATCAATTCTAAAAAAAAGGTAATGTAAACATATTAAAAATCGGTAAAGCATGTATGTTTTAACCCGAAGAAATGTTGTAAAAATTAAAAAAAAAAATCGCAAACTGTGATTTTCATGAAAAATTTTTTCGATCTTTTTTTTCTACGTGGGCATTCTAAGTTCAAGATTTCAAAGGTTTCCAAATTTTATCGAAATTGGAGTATGGGTTTACCCGGGAATCGTGTTAACAAACCCCAAAAATACAGAAAAAACGGATTTTTTTCCCCATTATGAAATTAAATTTTCGCTTGCTGTTCGCTCATCCAAAAAACTTTCCCTCAACAGATTTTTTTATATCGATCATTTTGCTCTAAATTCTCAAAACAATAATAAAATACTTTCCCAAAAAACCCCAAAATAAAATAGTGCTTGTTGTCAGCTAGGGTGTTTCCAAAACCGCTTTTGCGCATTGATATTACAATCAGGCACCTTACACAAAGCCAATTTTTTTTTTAATTTCGGGTGTCCCCAGTTTTCAAATTTAAAAGAAAAATAAATTAAAAAACGATAATAGCTGTTTCTAGAGATCAAACTGGGGAAAAACCTGGACACTTTAATTTTGGGGGGGGAATAAAAAACTCCTTCTGATTATCACGAGAAATTACACGTGTCAATTTTTTATTACTAGAAGTAGGCCTCTTTAAATAATGCAATGAAAAAAATCGCACAAGGGGTTTTTGGTTTTTTTGTGCAACGTTAAAAATTCCATTGCTTTGGGGATTCAGGTTTGTATATATGCCCGGAAAAAAAAACCAAATATAAGTTAATGAAGGAATCGAATCACGGATTTTGTCCAAACTTTTTGGTTTAACTTAAACTATTTCAAACTTGCCGATAAGGGCTCTACGGGGGATTTGGGGTTCGAATCCCCCCTAAGCGGGGGTTTTTTTAAATCGTTTTTAAATCGTCATGTATCACCACTCGTCCTCGAATTCCCTTTCGTGCATTAATTGATACGTCCATAAAACCACCTACGTCAAACCCCCCCCCGGGGGGCAAGTTTTAAATTTGGTGGCGTAGCGCAAGCGAAATTCAATTTCCGACCCCTCAAAAAATTAAGCCCATTTTTTTTTTTAAATTATTTTTCTGTCTGTTTGTTCGCACGATTCGGACAAACGGCATATCAATCTTGATAAAAAATTGGAGGGACCTTGTTTTCCTTGAACTTAGCGTCCCCCTTTTTTGGGTAATGAAGAAATATTTCTAAGGGATACCGTATTTTTACGTTTTTTTTTTCGTTTTTTAGTGCGATTTTTCGCCAGGGGAAAATTTGGGTGAATTTTAAATTGCAGCTAATTAAGACCTAGAAATTTTGACTTTGATACTTTTTTTGAAAAACATACTTTATTTGGTTTTCAAAATTTATTTGTTTATTTTTTCTTTTTCACCTCATTTTAGATTCTATAGTTAGGGGTGCAAAAGTCATCACTTGATAATTTTTTTTGGAGTATTTATGCAGAAAATTTAGAGCCTATAGTTTTGACTTTGTACATGTTTTTGTAAACATGCTTTTTTTTAAATTTCGAACATTTTTGTTTTTTATTTCTTTTTTCCCCTCACTTAGATTCTATAGTTTAGGGTGAAAAAAATCCCCCTTATAGTTTTTGATTGAGTATTTATAGAAACTTTTGGACCTAAAAATTTTGATTGGGAAAAATTTTTTGAAAAACGTTACTTTTTTGGATTCGAAATATTTTTTGTTTATTTTTTCTTATTTTCCCTCACTCGATTCAAGTTTGGGGGTTTAAAAAAATCAGCACTTGAAAATTTGTGAAGTTAATAGCAGCTCTTTAGAGCCTGAAATTTTTGACTTCTGTAAATTTTTTGATAAACGATTTTTATTGGATTTCAAATATTATTTGTTTATTTATTCTTATTTCCCCCACTGCAGTTCTTATGGTTTTTTGGGGGTGCAAAAAATCAGCAGGGATAATTTGGAAGTATTAATAGCAGCTCTTTAGAGAATAGTTATTTTGACTTCGATACATGATTTTAAAAACGATTTTTGTTGGATTTCGAAATTCTTTTGTTTATTTATTTCTTTTTTTCACCCACTGTAATTCTATATTTAGAAGTGAAAAATCAGCATTTGAAAATTTGAGAGTGTTTAAAATAGCCTTATAGCATATTTATTTTTGACTTCTGACCTATGATTTTTTATAAAAGATCCCCCATTTGGATTTCGAAAATATTATTGGGTTGTTTTTTCTTAACTCACCTCACTGCAATTCTATAGTTTAGGGTTTTTCAAAAATCAACACTTTGGGTTTTTTGAGGTATTTCAGAGCAAATTTAGAGCCTATTAATTTTTACTTTTGATCATTATTTTTAAAGATAGGTACTTTTTTGGATTTCGAAAATTATTTTTTTTATTTTTTTTATTTTACCTCACGTAGATTCATGTTTTGGGGGGCAAAAATGAGCATTTAGCAATTTTAGGTGCTTTAATTGCAGCTATTAAAATTCCAGTAATTTTTTTCTTCTGTTACAAATTCAGTATTCAATAACGTTCCCCTTTGTATTTTGAATATTTTTTATTAATTTGTTTTATATTTTTACCCCCCTGTAGATTCTAAGTTTTGGGGGGAAAAAACACACTTTTGGGTATTTGAGAGAGCATTTAAGCAGCTTATTATGAACCCCTTTTTTGGACTTTTCCCTTTTATCATTTAGAAAAACGTTTAAAATTCTCTACTTTGGAAATCGAATTTTATTTGTTAATTTATTTCCCTATTTCACCCCCTGTAGATTCACAGTTTAGGGTGCAAAAATCAGGATTGTCATTTTAAGAGGGATAATTAGCTGCTAATTTAAGCCCGGCCCCCTTCTCCAAAATGATTTGAAAAAGATTAACTTTGGGTCCCCCCCAAATTTTAAAAAGTGAAATGCTGGAAAGGGGGGGGGGTGAAAATCTGATTTGGGTGCAAAAAGGAAAAAAAAGGCAAAAATGAGACTATTTTTCAGTTCGAAATTCCAATGGGGGGAGCCACCATTAACTTGGCTCCCCCCAATTTTAAATGCGAAAGCGCGAATTGGTGGGGGGGGCAAAAAACAGATTTGGGTGCATAAAGTGCAAAAAAAGTGCAAAAAAATAGATTTTTTCGGTACGAAAATTCCAATGTGGGGGAAACCCCATTTTCTTGGCTCCCCCAATTTTAAAAGTAAATGCGCGAAATTTGGGGGGGGTGCAAAAAACTGATTTGGTGCAAAAAAATGTAAAAATAGTGCAAAATATTAGACTATTTTTTTGGTACAATTCCAATGTGGGGGGCCACCATTACTTGGCTCCCCCAATTTTAAAAGCGAAAAGCTGCGAAAAGGTGGGGTGCAAAAAACTAGATTTGGGGGCAAAAAAATGCAAAAAAATGCAAAAAAAAAAGGTTTTTCGGGTTTGAGATTCTCATTTTGGGGGGCCCAAATTAAAGGACCCAAAATTAGCCCCCCCTTTTTGAAATGGCCGTACTCCAAAAAAATTGGGGTGCAAAATTCGGGGCTTTTTGGGGCAAATGGGGCATAATTGGTGCAAAATTATGCCCTAGTTTTTTGTTGAAATTTGCATTAGGGGGATAGCGTAAACTTAGCCCCCCTTTTTTAACGGCCCTATCTCCTAAAGTTTGGGGGGGCAAAATTCGGGACTTGGGGGCAAAAAGGTGCATAAATTTGGGGCAAAAAATTATGCACAAGTTTTTGGGGAAATTGCATTGGGGGATTCCCTAAACTTACCCCCCCTTTTTTAAACGGCCGTTCTCCAAAGTATTGGGGTGCAAAAATTTGGGACTTGGGTGCAAAATGGGGGATAATTGGTGCAAAACTATGCACTTGGTTTTGATCGAAAATTTGCTAAGGGGGGGTCAGCGTTAAATTAGCCCCCCCTTTTTGAAATGCCCTATCTCCGAAAGTATTGGGTCAAAAATTTGGGGCTTTGGTGCAAAATGGTGCTAAATTTGGGGCAAAAAAATCCATAGTTTTTGAGTTTTAAAATTTGCATTAGGAGGATAGGTAAACTTTGCCCCCCCTTTTGAAACGGCCGATCTCCGAAAGTAGGGGGGCAAAATTTTGACTTGGGGGCAAAAAGGTGCATAATTTGGGGCAAAATTAGCACTTGGTTTTAGTCGAAATTCGCGTAGGGGGGGGCAGCGAAACTTAGCCCCCCCTTTTTTAAATGGGCCCTATCTCCCAAAATATTAGGTGAAAAATTTGGGGTTGGGGGCAAAAATTGGCATAATGGTGCAAATTATGCACATGTTTTTAGTTTAATTCGCATTAGGGGGAAGCGTAAATTACCCCCCTTTTTGAAAAGGGGCCTCTCCGAAAGTATTGGGGTTGCAAAATTCGGGGCTTGGGTGCAAAAAGGGGCTAATTTGGGGCAAAATTTGCATTTGGTTTTTGGGCGAAATTTTGCATAAGGGGGGGGACGTAAAATTACCCCCCCCTTTTTGAAATGGCCGTATCTCCCAGTTTGGGGTGCAAAAATTTGGGAGTTTGGGGGGGAAAAAGGTCAAATTGGGGCAAAATTATGAACATGTTTTTTTAGACGAAAAGTTTTGGTGGGGGGGGAAATTTCGGACCCAGAGATTTCGAAGGTCTTTACAAAAATTTTATCGCAATTGGGGATTGGGTTAGCCGGAAAGTGTTAAAAAACAACAAAAACAAACAAAAAAAAAAAATTTAGGATTTTTTTTTCCAGTTAATGAAAAAGGGAAACTTCGTTCGTATCCAATAATTATTTAATAAAACTCTTCAGCTTAGATTGGCTTATACAGTCCCGGTAAAACCATTTCCCATTAAAAATCATGCAGGGCTTAGAAAGATTTCATAAATGATTTTTCCATTCAAAACAGCATAAAATCAAAATTTTTGTAGTCAAAAAATAAAAAAGTAAAATTTTAAAAAAATATTTAAAAAAATTTATTTCAAAAAAGCTGGGTTTTTCAGTTTTTTTTAGGGAAAAATCCCCTTAATAAATTTCCTTTGTGTTGAAAGGAGATTACTTTCTGTGACGTGGTGGTTAAACGCTAAAATCTTGGGCACCTTTTAAACAAGCAGGTTTTTTCAAGGGGTCACCCGTCTATTAAAAAGTGATCTTAAAAATCTCTAATTGGGGGATTTGGGGGCCCAAAACACATCCCAAATTTTAAATTTGGGGAGGTAGAAACATGCTCAAACACTTCAAGGTGTTAGTTACTACCCCTTTTCTTACTATTTCTGCTACTTTTCTTTTTATTCGTCATTTCAAATTGGCCCCGATTCTGACCGTACGGGGGGGGGCTGCAACGTTCATATTTTTTCTTAACAGTACATAATGAATATGTTGTGTGCTTTTTAAAAATAGTTGGAAGGCAAAATAAAAGGGTTTTAAAATTAGCCAATTTTCGGTAATTAATTAACAACTATAGTAACTTTACAAAAACACTTACAATGATACAAAAACGGTTTTTTTGTGCATAGAAATTCTACACTGATTAAAATTTTTATTTAACAAAGTAATTTTTGAAAGGAACTTGACGTAATGAAGTGGGAAAAATTTTCGTAAAAATACAAAACCTTAAAAACCCAAAAGGGGAAGTATCTAAAAAAAAGGCGGAAAATCGGTACCTTTCTACATTTGTTCATTCTTTAATACATAAAAGTCCCCCTGCCCCGGCCGTAACTTAAGGGGGGTTCTTTGAAAATTGGCCTAGATTTGTTTTTTTTCAACAATTTTTTTCCCCTTATTTTTTTCATGTTTACAAATTACATGGTTTTTCATTTTAAAATTAAAAACCTTTTTATTATAGGGGTTTTCTATTGGGTTATATCTAAATAAGTTATTTTTAACTTGGCGCGGGGCCCCCTTAGAGCATCTTGCACTTTCGCCCTAAACAACATATATATGGGTTTTTTTTCTTGCTTCAACCAAGAGAGCTATTTTTTTTTTTTTAAAAGAATTAAAGACGGAAATATTTTTTCCACATTTGGGAACAAAATTTTTGAAATAAAAATCGAACAGATTTTTTGGAAAAATTATATCTACAGATTTTTTTTTTTTTTAAGTATAAAAATTTTATTAATAGGCAATATACAGTTCATGGCAGAAGATAGAAATTATGAAAACTAATTCATTAAAGTTTTTATGTTACTGGTTTAAACTTTAAAAAAAAAAAAACTGAGAAAGGAGTAGTATTTTTACTCAAAGCTGCAATTTCGACATTTTTGGGTGGGTTTCCCGGTTTAGTTCCAATAAACTCGTACCGGATGTCTGTTTAAATTTCAGCGCAAACTGTTTTGCCCTCGGGTGTTTTCCAACGTACACACACCCGCAAAAAAAATAAGGGCCCCTTTAATCGAATGGAGTTTCCCCCACGTTCCTCGCTCACTCGTTCAACATATTTCAAGCTCAAAATGCTTTTGTCAATAATCGCAACACGTTTTCGTCTTGTTGTTTAACATAAAAATGGGCCCCCTATTTTGCGTAAATGTGTAGGCCTCCTACCCCACAAATACAAACATTTGTAAAAAAAAGGAGAAAACCTCATTGAAAGTCTTCGGGTGTAATGCTGTGAGATATAGAAATTGAGCCCAAACTTTTTATTCATTCTCCCCCAAATTTCCCCATTTAAAAGAAATAAATCATTTCGCCCTTTTACGAGCGCCAAACCCCATTTTCATGGAAAAAAAGTAAAAATCTCAAAATAAAAATCAAACAAAATTTCTTAGCCTTGACTTTTTTGAGTTCTCGTAAAGAACCAAATTCAAAAGCCAAGCAAATTTTTTTTTGATTTTTAGTTTAAAATTTTTTCTTTTTACCACAAAATGGGTTTGGGTTGGCCCTCAACAGGCGAAATGACTTACTTCTTTTCAAGCAAAATTAGAGAAAAGAATGAAAAACTTTGGTCAACTTCTATATTTCCAGTTTCACGCGAAAAACTTTTGAAGAAGAACTTGGTGCCTTTTTTTTTTTTTTTTTTTTTCAAATTTTGTATTTGGGGGATATAATCTCTTTTTTCTGTTTGTTTCCTATCAAGGCGGAATTATTGACTTTTAAAGATTAATTTGTTAGTTGATAGTTGTTTTTTTTTTTTCTTTTTGGGGCCCCGGGTTCCCCCAAAAATTTTCCCCCTTTTGTTTTGGGCCTAGATATTTTTTAATGGTTAAGACATTTTTTTTTCAAGTTTTTACAAATTACTAGCCTGATACCACGCGTTTTGATTTTCATTTTGTTTTCCCCCCGGCCCCCTATTCCCGTTTTGGTTTTTTAAAACAAATGATTTCGCATAAGGGACATCAAGTGTGGTTAATTTCAAAATTCTACTGGGACAGGTTTTTCCCCGTATAGCGTCTTATTTTATGAGTACGCCCTAGCTTTAAAAAATTTTGATTTTCCCGGACCCGTTACCAAATTTCTTTCCATTTTCAAAAGTCAAAGAATATATACTAAATGTATTTCCACGTTTGAGATTTTCAGTTGTAGCGTTTTCTTTTAATTTTAATTTTTTAAAGTTTAGAGTTTTTTTTTTTTGACTTTTTTGGGGGCCAAAGGTCTCCCAAATTTTGGGTTTTTGTTTTGGCGTAGGTTTTATGCATTTAATTTCAAGTTTTACAAATTTCCCCGCCTTTTTAAAATTTCGGTTTTTTATTATCATCCAAATTTTTATTTTCTCCGGGCCCTGTTTACCCGATTTTTATTTTTAAATCAAAAGGGGGCTGGTCTAAGGTACTCTTTGTGTGGTCCAAGTCGGGGTTTAAATTTTTTTTGTAGGTCGTGGGCCCAATAGGGCATAACCGATATTTAAGGTTTTTAAAACTTTCGGGGCGGCGTGGCAGATAGCGAAAACCCCCCCAAACCGGGGACTCTATACAGGGCCGCGGTTTGTCGTGGGGAAGCATTTGCAGCGCTTGGGTGTGGGCAACGACCGTGCCCTAAAAAAACAATTGGGAATCCTAACTGTTGGAGCTCGAACAACCGGTAATTTTTTTCCCCCCAAGGAAAGGGATATTATAGGATATTTTTTGGTGTTGGGGTTTGTTAAAAATAAATATGTTTGGCGGAAACATAGTGTTGAAAGGGTGTTTTCAACATAACCGTTTGAAAACCTCTTGAAATTAAAACCCTTAACTTGAGAACCTTTAAAATTTTTGCTTTGTCTTTTTAACCCCCGTTTATCTCGGTTTAAAATCACACCTTTAAACAAAATTTTGCCCACTTCCCAAAATTTCTGGTCCATGGGGCCAAAATTATGTAAGCATCAAAAAACAGGAAAAACCCAAAAAATCTCATATGTACAACATACAACATACATATGAGACACGGAATAATAAGCATGACATAAAATAAACTTAGGGTTTCCCCCAAAATCATGAACTGTAATAGAGTTTAAAAACCCCACAAATTTGAATTTTGTAACTCGTTAGTATATTTGTAATGCGATTATTGAAAAAGCATTTTGAGTTTATATGTAGGTTTAAAATAAAAAAGTAAATATGTGCACTAATTAATTTAAATAAAAATAAAAAATTTTTATTTTAATAATCCAGTATAAAAGAATATTAGATACTTTACAAATATCTCACCTGTTTTCCTTTGTTATGTTTCGCTATACCAATAAATATTTTTTTTAAAATTTTTTTTTGGTATATAACTGAGTGGGTAGACAGAGTGGGTCTATTTAGAGGGAAAAAAGATCATAGTATGAAAAATTTGTTACAAATTTTCACGGATGTGGTAAAAACCCCCCTTTTGGTTCTGTGACCAAAAGTTGGAATGGTTTGGAGAAAAGATTTGTAAACCCCTTGCCTAGAAAAGTCCTTTAATTCAAAGAGGCTAAGAAAAAACCAAGGGTTTTTTTGACTCTTTTCCTGCCTGCATTTGTCAGAATATTGGTTTTTTTGTTTTAAAGTTTGGGAAAGAGTTTATGAACTCAAAAATGAACTTTAAAAAGTTAAACTAAATTAAATCTTTTAAAAATTTTTTCATTTATTTTTTTTAATAAAATAAATAATAAGGCAAAAATATTAAGAGTAATGTAGGTACACATTAAGTATTGACGTTTTGTCCGTACAACTGTTAGCTCCGGGTTTTTACCGAGTTTGGTGAATTAATTCAAAAATTTTATTTATAATTATAAACAATAATAAAAATAATATAATAATAATAATAATAATAATAATAAAATAAAATAATATAATAAAAAATAAAAAAAAATAAAAAATAATTGTATTTAAAATATTTTTTTTAAAGAAAATAACGTTAAAAAAAAACAAAATCAAAAAAAATTTACAAAAAAATCAATGATTAGGGGGGAAGATCC
>JAMZAV010011895.1:0-12527 GCA_024449915.1 Sweltsa coloradensis
AAAAATCCGAAATCTGTCACTATTCAAACCTGCAAGAATACAAAACTGAAACATCTGTAGCATTTAATTTGACAATGACTATGCCAGACTCCTGTACCAAGGTTTACCGATTCTTCACCAGCTAGTTTCCCTATTTCCCAAACCTCCATCCACTATTAGGAGATTGAGTACTGAGAAGACCCATGCTCTGACCCAACTTCCTATGAACTACCAATTGGTGATTTGATTGGATATTATGCAACTTGGCTAATCGAGACAAAGGGAGGGACGTAAGGGATGATGCGGGGGACAAGGGGTGGACACCGACAGGCATGTGCTGGTCAGAACCAGCCACAAGCGTATGGGGAGGGCTGGGGTTCCCCCACGTCGTGGTCGTCTCCGTCTGTGTCATCATCCGTCCGTGTTGTCATTGTCGTCGCCGTCGGGGAGGTAGTCAAAGGTAAGGGGAAAGTTCCCTGACGACGACCCAGAGCTCGCCATTAGTTTCAGAGAGAAAAACTCCAAACCACGAGAAGGTTGCGAGTTGGAATTTGATGGTCCTGAACTACCAGTTGTTAGCACAAAAGTAACATGTATTTACTTCCTACACAATTATAAAATTATATGGTAGTATTTTATTGTTTTTCACTATCTATAATTTAAAAGTGTACTACTTACACTAGCTACACAGGCGGACATGCGGCAACAAATTCTTTTCTTTATGCAGCCCAACACAAGACAGTCTGTCTAAGTTGGGCTTCTCTCATGATCCAATGATATTCAGCCACACAGAGATATCCTTCCTTGTACCATGGGCTTCTCTTACATGTAACTTAATCTTAAATGTACTCTGCATATGTAATTTGTATTACTATAAGAAAATAAAATGAATTTTGATTTGATTTGATTTGAATCTTAACTTTTATTTCATACTGGCTCTGTTTTCCACAATCCATTGTATCTATCTATGCATTTCGAAATAAATGGCGTTTCATGAACAATGTGTAAGACCATTTAATTCAAAGATATTCCATAAAATCATGTAAATTCTCAACATAAACAAGTACAATGCAGCGTCCAACATGTCTCGATCACTCGTCTATCAACGACTGACGTTTCCTAGTGTAAACTATAAACATATTTTACGTACATTCATTGATGACGCCTACCCATTCGTTACTAAACTAATGGTTGGTTGACATATCTTTTCTAGTGGTTTGAGGGTTCCCAAAATTCGAGTTTAGGATATTTTTGGGCCAACCCGATAGTAAAAATGGTACCCGATTTTCGTGCCATAAAAATATTTTTGGGGGATGGTGGAGGTGCCGGTCCAGGATGTACGTAGTTAATTGGTGGAGGTGCCGGTCCAGACAATTTTAACCTGTGGGACCTAGAAAAACACCTTTCCATTAAAAAATCCCGTCAACAGAAAATTATTATGTAAGATTGTTATTCTCACGTACAGCAATAACAGTCACCACGTAACAATCTTTAGAACACTTTTCTGTCGGAATTGTTACAATATGAGCTGCCTATTATAGCACCGAGTTTGAACAATAAAGATTGCGTGGCTCCTCTGAATTACCCTTGGTCTTTCTTTATGTGATGGAATTTTAACTGAAAATAGAATTGTTTTTATTACGTAAACAATTCCAATTGTTTGTTTTTACGGCGAGTTATTTTAGTCAGAAAACCTTTAATAGAATTGTTTTTCTTGTTTGAAGAAAAGTCTTGGTATTTATAACTGTATTCGACTAAAACGTCGCCCTGGTCTTGACAGCCAGTTACAAGCGTATTGTTCTGCAAGGGTCGTTGTTTTAGACATTGTTTTCTTGGTACAGAGGAAGACAATGCCTCTCACTTAGCAGCCATCACTGTCAGCGTTATTATCTTGGTACTAGGCAGGGGCGGAGCGAGGGGGTGGGGGGAGGGTGTCCGATCAGAAGAAGGGTCAAATAATAATAAATTGCTCTCTGTCCTATGTGATATATGTGGACCCTACATATGGCAAGATTTTGTAAACTGAAAGTATGTGGATCTTCACTATTTTATAAATTATCGGTACAAAGCACTCTTAAAAACTAGTAAAATGTCACAATTTGCAATGTTAAAATCCCCTCCCCCCAGACCCCCCCATTGTACCAGAATATGTACTTTTTCCAGAAATGATAGTTTCGTGGGCAGTTCTACAAATTTCTTAATATAAACCCTGAAATTCATCCCCCACCCCACCGAAATAAAAATCCTGGCTACGCCCCTGGTACTAGGTCCTTGTCGTTGTGCTCAGTCACAGACCTACATTGATGCATTCAGCTCCATCCAACCTTGATGTATTGCCATACAAACTAAGAATTTTGCTACGAGATCCATAATATTGCCTAACACAACCATTTTGTTTATAAAAGTATGTTATGCACATACAATAGAGGCAGTTTTGAAATAACTTAAATTAATACCTCAAAAACTAAAACTAAACTTCCTGCACTCGGATTCTGTAAACGATGTTTTACAGCAACTATCTGCGATCGTGGTAATACTTGTGCAGTTCAATCAAAACTATCGCTCTTACTTGCGCCTACTAGGGACACAGCCTGTAGGCCTACATATGGACGTTATTCTAACAAATTACCAAAAATAAATTTGTGATTTGATGGTTTAATTTCATAGTAATATTACGCTTGGGGGGGGGGGGGGGGGCAAGCCGTAGCGCCGCCACTGAGGAATATAAAATGGGGTATCCTCAACAACAGAATCAGAGTCGCGCTTCTTTCGCCTGCAGTGCGATTCTGTAAGGATAACGTGAATGTCGCTATCGTTACAACAAAATCATTTGTTGTGCTCATTTACCATAATTGTAAGTTCTGGCTTAGCCAATCAAAACAAACATCGTAACGAAATCAAGTAGGCGGTGATATAGGCTTTGATGTTGTTTGCGCGATTTATATGTTTAGCAATAATTGATAACGAGGGTTCAAAAGGTATCGCGGTATAAATGCTTGTAAAAATTATCGTTTTACGGTCATGTAAAATATATCACTGCCTACTTGATTTCGTTACGATGTTTGTTTGATTGGCTAAGTCTGAATTTACAATAATGGTAAATGAGCACAACAAATTATTTTTGGATGAGCGAAGCAAAGACTTCAATTTCACTGACCCCCCAAAAAATTTAGCTCGGTGTTTTTTTTTCTTTTTTTTTCGCACGATTCCGGGCAAACGGCATAAGCGATCTTGATGAAATTGAAGGGGACCTTCGAAATCTCTGAACTTAGACGTGCCACGTTTTTTGGGTACAATCGAAGAAATATTTCTCATAAATATCGTACTTTTACGATTTGTTTCGATTTTTAGTGCGATATTTTCGTGACATTTGGGCCGATTCTGATTAAACGGGTGGGGCTACAACGTTCATATTTCACATGAACATTAAGGTTATGGTGATGTAGTACCTTTTGAAAGAAAAATATGAAAAAGTTTGCCAGAATCCATAGAAATAAAGGTTTTAATATGAGTTTTTTGAGGTTTATAATAACAATCAACAAGTAACTATAGAAATTGACAACAATAACCTACAATGCATTCAAAAAGCACTTGCAAAGGAATAGTGGTCCTACGCAAATAAAAATTTACAAAAAAGCTCATCCATCAACGCGGCGGGACTTAAGCGTTTTCCTAGTGTTACAGAATCACACTGCCGAGCCACCACAGTCGGTGGTTGCAGGTTGTACCCACTGCCTCCTAGATGTTATTTTGCTCGTGGCTCCTACGAGCAACATCTAGGAGGCAGTGGTTGTAACTTTACTACGCGGGAATGCGACGAGTGATGGACGGCCGGTTATTATTCAACATCTTAATTAAGTTATTAATTAGCCTAGCTCGGCGTAGGTTCGATTAAAACCGCGATAAAATACCCGGCTATAATTAATTGCGAGCGAGCCCGCTGCCGACATAGTTTTGAGACATTACTTCGGATGCTGTGATCTTGCCAGAAGTGCTCCGCGATGACCATGAGATCGCAGGGTGTCTACAAGACTAAAAAAACTGGAAAACCCGGAAAAGTCAGGGAATTTAATAAATCTGGAAAAGTCAGAAAAAAAATTCCTGGGATTTTACTAGATATGTAAAAAAAAAACGCACTATTTTAGTAATTTCAATACCTTTTTTGTTGATGAAAATAGAAATTCTCAATTTTAAAAAACAATTCTTAAATTATTTTGCCTTGTCTGGTGTTTAAAATTCCCGCCGAAATCGACATTAAATTTATAAAACTTTTTTCCTCCATAATAATGTGCGGGAAAGCCAAATTTGCAGCCTGAAAAAATGTAATTTTCCATGTAAAACCTGGAAAAGTCAGGGAATTTTGTAATGGAAAATTTGTAGACACCTTGGATCGGTTGTATTTTACCGACCTTGCACCGCACGGGAGTCGAACCCGGGGCGGCTTCGGGTTCGAATCACAGGTGTTTGTTGTTATGTATTCACTTGTTTCAAGCAACAACAGTCCTAAACAGACTAAGTTAGTACACCTCTGCATTCTGCGTCAAATCCTTTCACCCACAGTGGGCTACATGCTCGAGGCTGGCCGTCCCGAGGCCTCTGGTTTGAACCTGAATTTTTGCCCCCTTCTATAGTTTATTGATAGTTGGATGAGCGAAACGAAAACTTCAATTTCACTTCCCTGTGAAAAATAGCTTTGATGTTTTTTTCTTTTTTTGTTTGTTCGCTCTCTTTCCGGCCAACGGCATAATATGCGATCTTGATGAAAATTGGAGGGGACCTTCGAAATCTCTGAACTTAGATCTTCCAAGTTTATGGGTACAATCGAAGAAATATTTCTCATGAATATCGTACTTTTACGCTTTTTCCATTTGAATGCGATATTTTCGTGATATCCGGCCCGCGACCGGACAAACAAATACCCCGATCTTGATGAAACTTAATGGGAAAGTTTGAAATCACTGAACTTAATTTTAGGTACAATCGAAGAAATATTTCTCATAGAAATCGTACTTTTGCAACGATAATCAAACATAAAAGCTCATCCATCAACGCGACTGTAAAAAGCGTCAGCGGAGCGGCCTAGTATTCTACATTCGTCATGTCGTCACCGCCGAACTAGCTCCAGCCCCCTGCCAACTGTGTTTTTTCCTCCTGTCACTCCTCAGTCTGACACTTGGTTTTTATCACCGGTTTTAATATGGAAATAGAACTGCGCAGAAATGCTCGTTTTTATGTTCTTCTCGTCATCAACGTCCTCTTTATGCTCGTTCTAGCAGAGACGAGGCCTGTGCTGAGCGCACCAGAGAACCTAACAACGAACAAGGAAATGTTTAAACTATCACAACCCATCGTATTATATTAACCTTGATTTTGCATTTTATGAGCTCTTTTAAAAAGTATACTTAAAAATAAAATACTAAGTACTCATTTCGGAATATTCACAGCATTTTAATAATTGAAGGATACTGGGCCGTACTTAAGTTCTGTGTACCCTTAATGTAAAAAACTTCCATTAAAAGGGATACTGGAAGAACCCGAAGTACAGCAGTATTTAATTTATTCAAATTAAAGACAGTCAGTGAATAGTCCTAAATGTGTCTTATTTTTAAATCTTATCATAAGAAATCAGTTCTCAATCTCATCACAAAATGTTATTTGTGCTAAATTGAATAAAATAAATATAAGAACGCTACGACTTGAGCCGAAAATGTACGTTCAAACTAGTACTCATATATATTTTAAAATCAAGATATGTTTTTTGTGCATACTCATGAAAGGTGATACCAATCCTGGTATACATTGCTTGTTTCCCAAATTTAAGTTCCGTTTGGTCAAACACATTTTTAAAATATCGACAAAAAATTGCAATTTTGTATTGTATGGACTTGAGCCTCGTGTCCGAAGAGGCCAGTCTGGAAATCAATGTCACCGATACCATGGTAACGAGGTGGGACGCAGCGCAGTTCCAACAACACGCGGGTATTTATAGAGGAACTCGCCTAGCTGTCATTCTCACGCGAACAACTCAAACAAAGAGTAATATTATGAATATCTTAAACTATTTATAGACGTCTTCACCTTCGCGCGGTGCGACCTTCAAGGCACGGCCTACACGAGCCCACTGCAAGGTGCGCTGTGTGAGGGGGCGGGCTTCTAGTGTTGGTGTTGTGTTATGTAACACACTGCCTCCTATATGCCACTCCTAGCTTCCAAGAGGAAGCACTGCCTCCTATATGCCACTCCTAGCTTCCAAGAGAAAGCACTGCCTACGATATGCCACTCCTAGCTTCCAAGAGGAAGCACTGCCTCCTATATGCCACTCCTAGCTTCCAAGATAAAGCACTGCCTCCTATATGCTACTCCTAGCTTCCAAGATAAAGCACTGCCTCCTATATGCCACTTCTAGCTTCCAAGATAAAGCACTGCCTCCTATATGCCACTTCTAGCTTCCAAGAGTAAGCACTGCCTCCTATATGCCACTCCTAGCTTCAAGTCAAGGTCCGGTAGTTCAATTTTCAGTTAAAGTGGCAAGTAAATCTAACTACCAGACCAGGTAACTTATGCCAACGTAGCTATGGCTACCACGAATGAAAAACGTTATAAATGACTAACTGACAGAAGTAGACATTGAATTACTGACTGGACCCTGGCGATCCCACTGCATGGCGCAGTATGGTACATGCTAAAACAGTGGGGATATGCTCATCTGACCGTCTCAAGTAGACCCTGAAACTGGTGCCCTTGCTCTGGGGGCCCTCGAGTCCGGAAAGGGGGGGGGTGCCACCTACACACCTACAGTCACGCCACTGGGCGCAGTAGTGGGTGGAGGTTCCCGGAAACACTAGGCTTCAGTGGTTATATTCCTGTCCATCTTCATTGATTGATTTATGATCTTTCCAGGGAAATACAGGTTGTGAAATCTTCACGACGTTCACGTCAAAAGTTACGAAACTCTAGCTTTTCTTGGGATTAATAACTGTTTTATTAGGAATTATTGTTTGAATGTTTGGCTTGAAAATGAATGAACTTCAAAGCTGTGATTTAGAAATTTGTGTCCCTGCACCCTGCTTAAAATTGTGAGTGATGTATTTGCCTGCGTAGTACCGGTCTGTCTGTAATTATACGTGTGTATTGCGATAGGCGCGTGTTGTAGAAAGAATGTGTTATGCGTGCGTTTGTAAGTGTATTTATGTTTGTGTTAATGCGAATGTGTGCTAGTGCATATTATGTATTTGTATTTGTGTTAGTGCGAATGTGTGCTAGTGCATATGTATTTGTATTTGTGTTAGTGCGAATGTGTGCTAGTGCATATGTATTTGTATTTGTGTTAGTGCGAATGTGTGCTAGTGCATATGTATTTGTATTTGTGTTTGTGCAAATGTGTGCTAGTGCATATGTATTTGTACAGTGCGAATGTGTGCTAATCATATTTATTTGTGTTTGAGTTAGTGCGTGTGCTAGTGCAGATGTATTTGTGCTAGTGCGATTGTGTGTTAGAGCATATGTATTTGTGTGTAGTGCATGTGCTAGTGCGAGTGTGTGTTAGTGCAGATGTATTAGTGCTTGTGTTTTAGTGTCTGTCACTGGAGTGGCTCGTGTCGTGTCGTGTGTTGTGATGTGTCAGTGTTTGCGACCTTGGCTACTATTAATAGCTCTCGCTTCCTATTGGCTGATATCGAGCGAGCGACGGATCAATAGCGCCAACCTGACAAACAACCGCTAGCACCTCTCTCTCTCTCTCTCTCTCTCTCTCTACGCCTGGGTTCGAGGCTCGAGTTCGTGTTGCAGTTGTGGCGCAGTTTGTTACAAGAAGCTACTTGATCTGATCTATCTATGTAGTTTGAAATCATCCCCCACCCCATTACCGAGTGTTCATACTCATGACCATTATAAATTTATTTTAGGTACACCACAAAATTATTCTCAGACAATATTTTCTGGTAACTCTTATTTCTACCTGCAATTTCGTGCGCTGTGCTGCCTTTTCTATAGTTAGTCATAGAATGTGAGGAAAAAGACAAAGTCCACCTCGCAAACATTAGCTGGTAAGTAGAAAGTAGGGGAGTTTATTACTCCCCGAAACTAGAGGCGAGCTCTGGCGCCTTGGTGGTCGTCGTCTGGGACCTCTTCCCCTTTCTTTGTCGACCCCCCCGACGACGACGACCATGACAAATCTAACGATGACAAAGACGTTCACGACAACGACGTGAGAAACACTCCTTTCCTCCCCATATTCCCTATGGCTAGAGTGGCGCATTATGACCTAACGGTTGACGCGCCTTTATTCAAAATAAACTCCACACAGTAAGTCTACACTTATACGAGGTGTTGTGCATACGGTCCCACCCCCTACATAACCTATCACACACGTTGCTTGGAAGTGTATCTACCTCCACCTGGCTTCGAACCCTCGCCCTCCCTGAGCTGTCACTCAGTCAGTTATCGACCCGACCTCCACGTGGCCAAGGTCACGGTCGCGGTCACGTGACAGGGGGTGGAAGTGGTCACGCGATCAGACGTTCATAACCACCCCCGCGCAGCACTCAAGATGGGTTCGAGTCCTGTGCTTGGAGCTTCGTAAAAATAGCATTTTAATTTTGAATATTTAGCTCACTGCCTCCTTGATGTTGAACGAGGAGCCACGAGCAACATCTAGGAGGCAGTGATGTACCTGTCTCTCCACCGCCACCCCGATCACACCCTCACCCCACACACCGCCTTGCCTTGTCTTGTCTTGGCGCGCAGTTAATCTATTTCCGGCCGTGACAAGAATAGAACACAACCGCCCTCTCTGTCGCGCAGTTCTAATCTTGGGAGGACGAGGTTATATCTGTCTTCCGCTCCGTTCCACTCAACATCGCTAGAAGCTGCTCTGTCCGCGCTCGGTAACCTGAGGAAGACGAGCCGATCCAGGGAACCTTTGAAATCTCTGTACCTACATAGAACCAAGTTTCCCCCTTATAGAACTACCAGTGTACTTTCTACGGAGCTGTCGAGCTTGGCCCAACTCAAATGCGCGCACTCTGGTATTGATGATTTCTGCTGAACGGTTTGTAATATCATTACCAAATTTTGCATGAAAGTTAATAAAGTACTTTTTTTTACTATTATTATTATTATTATTATTATTATTAGAGTAGATTATTAATAGGTAGAAAAAAACAAAAATCAATAGAGGAAATTATAGATAAATAACCTCGGTAAACGCGAAACAATACCAAACATAGTAGACGCATTCGCTAATACTTTTGTTGACGAAATTGAAAAAAAACAAATCCACCGTGTGAAATCCAAGTGTTGATTACGCTACGGAGAAGATGCGTATGATAGACAGCTCCAATAAAATTACATTCCTCGGTTAGGTAGCTAAAGTTAAAGATTAATAAATAGTTTTGAATAGTGATAAACAGGCTGGCATTGATGGAATTAGAATGAAAGATTTACAAATAATTGGCAGATCAAATAAGTCCGGAATAGGTTGTTATAAATTTTTGTTATAAAAGAAGGAATAATCCGATGAGCTGAAAATTCAATTAAAGACCTATATAAAAAGGCGATATTTCGACATAAAAATTCAGCCTTTTGCAAAAATTTGCCAAGCATTGAAAAAATATAAAAAATACGTAGCTGACAGTTTAAAAAACCTATATGACAAAATTTAATAAAATTAACAAAAAAACAATATGGTTTTTCAAAAAGGAAAAAGCACAAAAGACCTGTTAAGACGTTCTCTGACATAATAAACTCCAAACTTGATAGTAATTGCATATAGTATGTATTTTATAGATTTCAAAAAGCTTTGGGTACCCTTGATCCACTATCTCTTAGATGCATTACAAAAATAGCTTTACGAGGTACGATTTAACGGGGTTTGAAAACTATTTGTTGAATAGGAGCTAAAAGTAAAAGTAGGGATGTGTATAGTGAGCTAATCATGTCGCAGTGGGTACACAAGGTCAATTTGGGTCCTAAAACTATATTTGTATTGTCAACGTAGGTCAGATATATTGTCAAGTTTTATCTTTTTTTTATGTGACGACCTGCATTATTAGCAAACATAAGACGTCAAACTGGCAGAAAGAATATTTGCAGGCAATTTTCTTAATCTCTTGAAATGGAACCTGACATGAAAACCATTATAAAACGCGGAAAAAAACTAGAATTGGCATATCTGCCCACCTTAAACGCCGATCGGAATGCCAGTTTTTAGAGGTTATTGCTCACGATTTTAATTGTTTGCACAGAAACGCTGGCAAAGATTTGTTTATATGTTCATGCCAGACAAAAATTATTTCATGTTACAGCCATCCCTATTTAGGTCTTGAAATAGATCGAAGATATTGCTGGGATATTCAAATAGGGAAACTATGCAATAGACTAAGATCTTTTGCTTATCAGCTTTACGCCGTAAAAGATATCTTTCATTTAAATACCGTAAAATGGTAAAATATTGCTCTAGCTGAGTCAGTTTTATTCGTACGGTATATCGGCTTGGGGTAATGCGTCTTACTCGCAACTTAAAATTTAATATCATTACAAAATAAAATTATAAAAATGATGAATGAAAGAGAAATCGTTGATGGGAGATGTGTCTCGGATTTGTATTTACTATTTGATGTTTTGCCAGTTAGGGAAATCTTTGTTTATAAGCTGTTATTAAAGCATTACTTTGACAAAAAATTAAAATTCTTATTTACCACAAGCCTTCAACTCGAGCCAAAAGTGCAGGAATTTACCAGATACCACCCTTTAACAATAAATATGGGAAGAGATCGTTAAGCTACTCTGTACTTATATTTTAATAAGATTCTTCCAGAAATTAAAGAATTAGATTCATTTAAGATATAAAATTAAATTAAAGCATATTTGCTTCAAAACAATATTATAGTTGAGTGAGGAAATTGTGGGTTTTGTGATTTTTATATTTTATGTTTTTCAGGTATTTATCACATTTTATTGTTTAGACTCACAGTCGGTAATTTCAATAAATCAAATTTCAATTATATTAGGTTAAGTGTTCAGAAGTGAATAAATCCTTATCTTTAATAAACATAGTTCCACAGATAAGCTGCATGCGCAGTTTGTGGAAGGTCGAATGTATGAAATATGTAAGGTTATGGAAGAAATGTATCTACAATAAAAAAAAAAAAAAAAAAAAAAAAAAATTATTATTATTATTATTATTATTATTATTATTTATTATTATTATTATTATTATTATATTATTATTATTATTATTATTATTATTATTATTATTATTATTGGATATTGCTTAACGTCTCATATTTATGCAACTTGGCTAAGCGAGACAAAGGGAGGGAAGTAAGGGATGACGCGGGGGGACAAGGGATGGACATGCCTTCGCTGGTCACAACCAGCCACAAGCGTATGGGGAGGGCAGGGGTTCCCCCACGTCGTGGTCGTCTCCGTCTGTGTCATCATCCGTCCGTGTTGTCTTTGTCGTCGCCGTCGGGGAGGTAGTCAAAGGGAAGGGGAAAGTCCCCGACGACGACCCAAAGCTCGCCATAAGTTTCAGGGAGAAAAACTCCCCTAATCACGGGCCAAACCACGACAAGGATGCGAGTTGGAATTTTGATGGCCTATTGATATCCACACTGGTTGCTAAAAGTAACCCTTAAAGATCCATTTCGAAGCATAAGTCCAAAAACGTGAAAAATGTGAAATCCAAAACATGGATTTCATTTCAACTCAGGAAATTCCCACGAAGCCGTTTATCTTACGATTCACCAAATTTATCTACGAGTTCACATTTATTAAACGTTGATCCTCGAAGTCGACCAAAATTTAGTAAAATTTCGAAGATTTCACGAATTTTTCAATTCGAAATCAATGATTAATTTAGGAATACGCTTACTGGATCACTCTTCGATTGATTCTTTATTAAATGTCCGTGTGAAATAAGATACCGATGTTATAAACCGTTTACCCGGGGGAACAGGAGAACAGGAAGCTGAGCGCCTAAACTCGTCTCCGCGCCAGCCTCAGCAAAAGGTCTAAATCGTTTCGCCCGTTTCACACCTTACATAACAATTTATTCGACCAGCGAAAGTCTCAATTTATTATTTCACAAAGTAATATTTCTTATGAATCTCGTAGTTTTACGATTTATGTTGATTTCAGGACGGGTTTTCGTTTTTGTCTGATTCTCCGCTCTCTACCGGTTGAACGGCTATTCCAATCGTGAATAAATTTTTAGAAACCTTTAAACTTATAATTATTTTATAAATTTGGGTTTAATCAAGGAAATACTTCTCATGTAATTCGTACTTTAACAGTGTTTGTATAGGCCTACCATTTTTGTCTGGTTGTTGTTGAACTTTTACCCATGTCTATGCATTTACCCATAGATATCTTAACACCTATGTAGGCTAGGCTAGATACGCAGTCTCCAATACCTCCGCACAGGCGCGAGTGTACCAATTGAAGCGTCAATCTCACCCATTCAAGATGGCGGTTTGGTGTTTAATTTATGCTTTTTTAATGCAATAAAGTGCTTACTGGATGTTATTGCTTTTACCATGGAGACA